>JARFOD010156765.1:0-12208 GCA_031763545.1 Mopalia muscosa | reverse complement strand
ACTAGATGCGCAAGACGCTCAAGTACAATCGTATTATTCTTGCTTTCTCTTTCTGAAACAAAGAAGTTATAACATTTTTATCCCTTTAAAGTGGTAACATGAATTATTTACTATAGAAAAGCATAAGAGAACCTCACAAAAAGTCCACAGGTGCAATGGTAGAGATGGTAGGTGTCTCTTTGCTCATTATCTTCTCAATAACTAACTACCGACATGACCTTTAAGTAATTGGCATCAACTTTGGTTCTATTTTTATACCGTCTCTTAAAGTGCACAGTCCTTACTCCACGACGATTAATGAGCCCCCGATGGTTTAACTAATAGTTGGGACAAATGCTGCATTCATTTGAACGTTGACAAGGATGTGAGGAAATAACGAGAAGATAGCCAGCAAGTTCATTACAAAAACATAAGCCTTTTTGTGATGTTTGTCTCGTTATTGGAAGAAACGAAATTGTGCTTCAAATGCAAGGACAAACAAACTATCATCAACTACACAACTGAAACACTTTATGACTACATTGTCTGGTTACAGAACTTAAATACTATCCTAATACAATGTCTGGTTATAAAACTGAAACACTTTATGACTACATTGTCTGGTTACAGAACTTAAATACTATCTTAATACAATGTCTGGTTACAGAACTGAAACACTTTATGACTACATTGTCTGGTTACAAAACTTAAATACTATCTTAAACTAATGTTTGGTTACAGAACTGAAACACTTTATGACTACATTGTCTGGTTACAGAACTTAAATACTATCTTAATACAATCTCTGGTTACAGAACTGAAACACTTTATGACTACAATGTCTGACTAGAGGACTTAAATACTGTATGAATACATCGTCACGTCAGAGAATTTAAATACTATCTTAATATATTGTATGGGTACAGAAATGAAATACTGTATTGACTCAATATTTCGGTTTTTTATCAAACCATCTCCTGATGATGGTTTGATAATAAACCGAAATATTGAGTCAATATGAATTTTCCGTCCTTCTTTGGAGTAGTCACCTTACTCTATTATGTTAAGCTTGTCAGTGGAAATTCTAATAAAATACTGTATGCTTTCTGGTTATGCAACTTGTTTTGAATTTGTAAGAAATCACAGAAATTCCTTGCACAGTTTGGTTAGAATTCGTATTATGGACTTGTCCTTTAAGAGAATCAGATGATTAGTTTAATAAGGTGCCAGACGATTATAAATATTTAATATTCTGGAAGAGAGGGGTGTCTGCCTAATTCAATGTGTTGATAGACGTGGCTTTTATCGGAAAGATCACTTCTGACCGAAACACCAGCGAGGACAGATCAAAAGCGGTAATATTTCATCACTTGTACGGTTTTGTTAACTAGACAACGGCGGTCTTTGCTTGACCAGGTCAGATTGTAACATACTAGAATCCAACCCGTTCCTTAATAACGCCCATGTTAAATGTACACATACAATTATCAATTTGTGAAGATTAAAAACATTAGTTTGCACTTGTTTACTTTGAATGAATGGTTCTATAATTGTACAGAAAACGAGATTTGTTTTTCTTCCCAATGAAGAAACCCCCTTAAAGTGTTACAAATTGTGTAAGCACGATTGGTTCTTGGCATTTATATCAACCAGCTTCATCAGTTTACCTCCTAACAAGCGTGAGTTACAAAGACAGTTCTGAACAAGGGATGAATAAAGATAAATAGCGGCTGCTTCCCAGGCTGTAAGACGATAGCCCTGAGCAAAAGTAATTCATCAAAAAATATTAATCTAATGTGATTATAAACCGAACAAAAGAAAACTGGTTTCCTTTTTGCAAAAGTGAAAAATACAGCCGATTCAGTGCAAATCATACAGATACACGACACACAGATACACGACACACTGCCCACCGGAACAAGACACTATATATTTGGCCAGGTTCAGCGAATTTTTTAATTCTCTGCTAATTTTCTTTGTGTTGGTTTTGTTTATAATTTACTTACCAAAATATGCTAGGATACATTTTAATCAAGATCTGTGAACTGTTAGTTTTACCTTTATAAATACAAGATGCTTCCAGGGTCTTGAGTTTGATCGTTACAGGTTTATCTTTTAGTATCGAGCCAACCATAACGCACACGATTCGAATTTCACGTTATTAGAAATGGAAACAAAAAATAACGAGATCACAGCAAAAGTCACAGAAATTAATTATTCATTCCTATTTCATTTCACACAGAACAAAGAGCAAATGTGTTAACATCATTTTACACTACAGACAATTCATCAATATTGCCAAGTTTATTTCTGTTTGAACACATTCGTATAAACGCTTCACCTTTTCGAGGTGAATGTTTTAAACACGTGTGCTTGACGTGTGTGCTAAGCGATGCAATGTGTCACTAATAAAATGCCTCAAAGAGTTTAACTCTGTATAGTACCATTTTTATTTTCGTCAGAGCAAAATTTTTACTTCTCCACTGCTTTGCAGAGACCAGTAAATCGACGCTTTCTGACTATTTTAGTCAAATTTATTCACCCTACGCTTGGGCATCAAGCTTACTGGTATAAACAGTCCACTTGTTAACTCTTCTGCTGTCCAGGAAACATAATTATTCATATATGTCAATTTACGATTTGAACATATTCAACGAAACGATTTACAAGGCCTTACATAATATGCCGTAGGTATTATGTCGTCACGCAGTCCGTCCGTCTGTCCGTCCGTCTCTCTGTCTGTCTGTCTGTCTGTCTGTCTGTCTGTCTGTCTGTCGGTCGGTCGGTCTGTCTGTCTGTCTGTCTGTCGGTCTGTCTGTATGTCTGTCTGTCTGTCTGTCTGTCTGTCTGTCTGTCTGTCTGTGTCCGTCCGTCCGTCCGTAACGAGTCCTCCTTTGGAGGACGTTAAACACAATAAAAACAATACGGCTTAACGCAGGGTTTTCAAATTTTCGATACACATTTGTCTGACACTAAACTGCATTCCTATTTATAATAGGGTCATTCCAATAAAATTTCTGGTTTCCTTGGCATTATAATGATACATTTACATAATAATATCGGTATTACAGACGACGTGAACACAATAAAATCAATACCGCTTAACCCAGTGTTTTAAAATTTTGAAAACCCATTTGTCTTACAATAAACTCCACTCCTATTTAAAATGAGACAATTCCAATCAAGTTTCTGGTTGCCATGGCAGCATAATGATACATAGTAATAATGATAATAATATTACAATAATGGGGTCACTCCAATAAGATGACCCAACACAATAAAAACAAACCCGTTTAACCCAGGGTTTTTATCCCATTGGCATATTATGCCATAGGGATTATGTCGTCACGCTGTCCGTTCGTCTGTCCATCTTTCTGTCCGTCTGTCTGTGCGTCTGTCCATATAGAGGAAGTGAAAACATATATTCCAACTTAGAAGCCATTCAGACTGGAACCTTAGAGACTTATTTCAGTGATCATAAAGTTGGGTGGGCAGCTCTTCCACAGGAATAAGCTAACCAAAAAGGCCAGCCCTGGTATTGTATATTTACAATAGCAGCCTCATTTGCATCTTAATGATATTATAAAACCTGTAGGGATAAATCTAAGCAAGGTTTGGTGTATAAAGTATGATGGCAAGAAAAAACATCAATGATCTTCTTTGCATACTTTTTAAATTATTTTTAGTCTATATTTCACAGCATGCACCATGTCTTAGTAGTTCGCTTTAATCCTACTTTGTAGTTTGTTTATTGTTCACAGGATCAATTCACTGTAGGGACTGTTTTAGTTTGTTTCTCTTAAACTCCTACAGATATAGACACTTTACAAATACAACTTAACACTGTAAGTTGGGATCTGGTTTAAACCCATGGCTATACCCACTCCCGTAAGATTTATTTTTCTGCGTCTTTATTGTGTCATCATTATGCATTGATAGAATACTTCCGATGGGATCAAGTGAGTGAGACTCACCTCTTGTTAATTTTGTAGACAAACTAAAACGATCTAACACAAAACTTCGGGACAAACATTTCGGAAAACGTTTCGGGAAAATCAAACAAATATCACAACACTCCCAATCGATGTGCATCAAAGACAACGGCAGATACTAAATAGCCTAGAAAATGTTGTTTGAGAGAAATCAATTTATAGTTGCTCAATGATTCCCCACAAAACTGAGGGATCATTTGATGGTACCTAAAGCCGACGACCTTGGATATGGCTCGGGTGCTGGCGTTACTTCGCATCACGTGGTTGCTATGACGTGGGGACTACCGGGTCTCAAGTCTGACTGTTAAATGATAGTACATATATCTCAACGAAATTCCGGGAAGTGGCACAATACACCGAAATATAAAATATTATATTGAAGTCTAGCTTCAGAGTTTCTTTATACTAGTTGATACTTTGGAATCCCTCATGATTGATTATATATAAGAAACGAAAAAATACACTTTTTTAAAATAACACCTACTTTTGACACAGGAGTTGACTTATTTATGAAGTTTTTGTAATACTGCGACAGATATTTTATACTAAACGGTACGATTAAAAGACAGATAGACGTTTCTGTGGAGTTCTGTTGTTATTAACTCCCGGACAGTAATACTCCCAACGATGAACATTATATGAATCAGAATACAATACTAGTGAATAAATAATATGTTTCTGACTGAAAACAGAAACAAAAGACTGCATGTGCATCAGATACTTCAACATGGATCAGCAGTTACAGAAACTATATCAATAACATATCACATTGTAAAGAAGCTGGGAAATTGTCTGTGTTTTTATAATAGTCCATGTTCTGTTAGTATGTCAATATATGTTTAAATTACCTCTTTTACACTTGTTTCTAAAACATTTATAATTCTCCTTGAAAAAACTTCAGCGAAATACTGTAATAAACTATTGTAGACAGTGTCACCAATTAAACCAGGTGATATAATTTACAAAACTATAACCCAATAAACAGATTTTTATTCTCTACGTGTATGCTTAACTTAAACATACTATAATGTTTGCTCAAAAAGAACCGGGTTTACTAGTTTATGTTTTTTAAATAAATGGAAGAAATTGTCTCTCTTGTCAAAGATCCCCAACGTCTAAATGGCCTTGACTGTAATAAACATTCTGTTAAAGCAATATAATGAATTTTATTTCATGGTGTTTCTTTTCGCACTATGTTTTATCTCTGGTTCATATGAATATGTTCTCTGACACCTTTTTATTTACTCTCTTGGTGATGGCAAAAAACATTACCGAAATATTGAGATCAAAATGAGTTCTGCTGAGTTGCATTACTCTCATATTGTGCTTAATTTAGCGGTAGAAACCTGGGAGTCTATCGCATAAGTGCTCTTTCAGCCTGAAAGAAAGTGGGCTGATTAACACGGTTGACCTACTTATTCTATATCTCGTTGCCATTAAGAAGATTTTAGCAAACATAAAAATGACCGCGATGTTAACACAACATGTTGTTCCGTCACCAGAGAGAAAGCACTAAGTGCATCACATCACATATCTACGGTCAATTGGTTTTAGTAAAGGTTGTCAGATCAGCTAAATATTTGACCTGAACAAAATGTATTTTACCTCAGTGTGTAAACAACGTGACTTTATTATAGAGTCATAGTTTTTAAATGTTTTTTTTTTAATTCTACCATGTTGTTAAACTGTTGATAAATTGGGTAATATCGATATGGTCAATGTTTGAAAAACGTTTAGATTCAAAGTATAATTTAATTGAAAAGAAAATACTACATTGTTCTGTACCTTGGGGTTTGAAGTGTGAAGTTATTTGTGAAGATAAAACTACATGTAACAAGCCCTTGTCGTAAGACAGTAGGTTGAAGAACAGATGAAAGTTTGCATACAGGATATAAATGTTTTAACCAAGCCAAATGTGCCATGCTGCACACTATTTATTTTCCGTATATTGATCTGAAAAAACCAGGAACTGTCTGATTAAACTCAATAATGGCTTAAAAAGTTTGATTTAGTTTCAGGACTCAATGTGTAGCTTCCTTACGCAAAATACATTGAAATATTTTAGTTAAAGTGTTGTGCTGTAATTCGCTAGATGTGCATGCAAGATGCGCAAATATATGACGATCAGGGAAAAGTATAAATCTTGCTTTCTCTCTCAACACAATCTTAATTACTATACTGGAATAAAGAGGTTTTAACATTTTTATTATTTTATTGCGCGATTTAAACCTATAGGTGCAATTGTAAAGATGGTAGGTGTCTCTTAGCACCTTGTCTATTCAATAACTAACTAGGGATATGACCTTAAAGTAACTGGCATCATCTTTGTTTCTATTTTTATATCGTCTCTCAAAGTGTCCAGTGCTTACTCAAGCTAATAACGAGAAGATAGCCAGCAAGTATATTACAAAAATATAAGCCTTTTGTGATGTTATGCTTCAAATGCCTGGACAAACTATAAATAACTCCAATACTACCTTGTCTGGCTACATAACTGAAAAACTGTATGCCTATATCGTCTGGTTACAGACCTCACATACTATATGAATACATTGCCTGGTTAAACAACTTGAATACTATCTTAATATATTGTCTGGCTACAGAACTGAAAGACTTTATGAATACAATATCTGGTTAAAGATCTTAAATACTGTATGAATACATTGCCTGGCTTCAGAACTGAAAAATACAGTATGAATACACTGTGTCTCTACAAAACTTAAATACTATCTTAATACATTGTCTGACTACAAAAATGAAATGCTGAATGAATACATTGTCCGCTTTCTGGTTATGTAACTTGTTTTGAATTTGTAAGAAACATCAATGATCCGTTGCACAGTTTGATATCGTAAGAATTCGTATTATCGACTTGTTCTTTTAGAGAATCAGCTGATTAAATTAATAAGGTGCCAGAGGACTATAAATATTTAATTTTCTGGAAGAGAAGGGTTTCTGCATTTTTCAATGTGTTGATAGACGTAGCTTTGATCGGAAAGATCACTTCTGACCGAAACACCAGCGAGGATAGATCAAAAGTGGTAATATTTGGTAATACTGGCAATAACCAGTAAATGGTAATAGCTCAATTGTGAAAACAATGGTTTGTGGATTTTTTATGTCTGAAATAGCACAAGAAAAACTTAATAGCTTCCCAGTTAGATAAATATTATCACACGATTTGGGGTAATAATATGATGTAGGATGAAAAACTGTATTGTAGGATCTGAATAAATACAAGTGTGAAGAGAACCGGCCAACTAAAGACGATTTATCCCCTGCCCAGAGAAGATTCCGCACACCGTCTGTCATCATACAATACAAGTAATGTCATACACATGTCAATGATTCAAATTGCATTCAGGTTTAGAAACAGGCCATTTCAAATTTACTACAGTGACTTTTCTCTGAAAAACAAATTTTGTAGCATATTAATATTAGTGTTAAGATGTATGAAACAGCCCTTTAGCAGCCCTAACGCTGACAGTTTGGTGTGCCATCCTCCAGGGACTTGAACCTGCCAACTATGTATAAGATTTGTGATGCCGAATTCCCTGTTAATCCAGCCATGAGCGTTTGTATAGATATAGCCAATGGAAAGCGACACAACGTAAGGATGTTGGCCGTTTTCAAGAAAAAAAGACAATATGTCTCGAAATTTCATATGATAGAGTTATGTGATGGACAAATTACTTGTTCTCTTTGGGCTGATTTGATCTTTCGAACTCTGATATAGTTAAATATACGATAGTGTTGTAAGTGTCCAGTGGCATGAAGACGATGGGAGAGTGATAACCGTTAACAAGATAAATCGTAGTTTCTAAAAAAAAACCAGGAGTATCACAACCGGAAACAAAATTTTAAAACTGTATTTTAACGATTTAAGTTCTTCAGTTGAGATGTGATAAATGATTTAACCCGAAGGATCCCAGTAATACCTTTGAGTGACGATTAACACCATTGGGGTGACATTAGGTCGTATTGATCAAATCTGACGAGCGAGAAAAAGCATCAGCATCAGCTCATTAAACAAATCCCTAAACATGGAACTGTCCTCTATTTGACACGTACCGGTGATTAAAATTGGTCCACATTTGATGACCTATACGATGGTTGGTTTACGGATCGACGAGGACATTAATGACACATCGTATCGAATCGGACATGCCAGTTATTTCGATACAAAACAGTTCACTATATGATTAGATGTTAAAATCAGCGGACCATCGATTAGTGGTTACAGCTATTTTCAGAAGATTCGTTTCGTGTCTACCGGGACGCCTTCACTGAAAGTTCAAAATATGTTATAAGGAATAACGGAATATTGGAGAAAAACACACGAGTTTCTTATCCGCTCCGAGAATATTTCTTTTAAAGGGGACAGGTCTGGATGGGAACATTGTTCACGAATATGGTAGTATAAACAAATTTGTGACGAGAACAGGTCAACGTTATGAAAAACACATTTCAACTGCCTGAAGACTTGGGGGGAATTCAACTTGTTCGCGAAATTTTGATTGGTCAAGAAAGAAGTAGAAAACATGAAACAAGGCGTAACTCCAAAGTTGCAGGGCAGTTGAAATGTATCATTCACAATGGTGACCTAATCTCGTCACAAATTTTTTAACACTGATATATTCGTAAACAGTTTTCACAGAGCAAATAAGATTTTCCAGAAGATCTTAACGGGTTTTTTTTTGGGATTTTATCTCCTTTCTTAAATGTAATGCCTTCGAACAGCTCCCTAGAACAAATAAAGTCTAAAATAAACGAGGCAAAATTTTCAAACATTTAAGATGCTGGATGTATTCCTTTAAACAATTAATCTTATAATTTGGTTTATGGCAGTGTACGAGTAAAAACAAGAGACGAGATAGGAATTAACAAAGTCAATAGAAGTGATTGTATTTTTGGATACACTATTATTATTGTTCAAGAAAACCATTATTCCGTGCGTATTTATTTAAGTCTCTATCGTTAAGTAGCACAATCTCATTGTTGGGCTTTATTTAAGTCATTGAACCTGAATAGAGAATACAGACAACCTCGATCCTTATCTATTGCTCCGGTTTTGTCTTGAGTTACCGTCAAAGATAATGAAATGTGACATGTCAGTAGTTGGTGATATTTGACTACCTGTATTCTGGTCAGTTCATGGATTGACTAGGACATAAATTGCAAGACGGTTACTTTCAAACAATATATTTCGATATGTTGAAGTCAACAGATCATCTAATACTGGTTACAACGACGTCCAGGAGAGCCTGGAATGAGGACAGAAAATAGAAGACGTACTTATCAAACAGAATTGTTAAATATTTCAATATTTGTGTCTCGCTTTCTTTAAATGTCAACTGCTCAGATTCTATAAACATTGGTCATCTGTTTTCTTTCTAGCCATTCTCTGTTTCTGATTTTATGATGTTTACAAAACAAAAATAATTCATCAAAGCAAGCTGTATGAGACGAGACCAGTCATCATTAGACGTATTATTATATTTAACGGTATAGATCATTATCAGTTTTCTTTCGTATATCTATTATATTCAGCTCTCTGACAAGATAGCCTTGAAGTAAGGTCGTTCTAAGGCCGTGTGCAAATTTTAAACTCACAAAATAGCGACTAACTACCAATAAAGTGTGGGCGTCGTTTTTAACACAGTTTCAGTGTATTAATATCTTTTAATACTTTTCATTATTTTTTACCTAAATTTAATTCTTTTAAACATGTGTTGACATCTGTGCAATGCATGTTCAGATAATTGGCAATTGTGTTGAATTAAAATTTATTTACAGGAAAAATATGTACAGGGTTATAAATGGTTAACAAATTTTAAATAGTTTATTTATGGTTCAAGCAGATTTTTAAAAAATATTGAGGTATATGGAGTTTGAAAGGCTAATTTACACGTCAAAATAAATACATTTGTTACGCAGATTTCTCTCTACACCTTAATCGTACAAACTAACGTTAACTTTTTCGAGCTGCAATTGTCTTTTGTCAGCCTAGTTTAGATATCCTCTTTTCTCATGAGTAACTCAGTACATTGGTTTTTAAACCACATTCGATTAAGAATAATCGGACGGCACAATTGAAATCAGCTGCAATGTGGGCGTACTACAAATACACTAAATTTCTTCTAAACAAGTGATAACACATTTTTATGGATGTCAAACTTCTTTAATATTTCTAACGACGTTTCAACACAGTTACTAGTGTCTTTATCAAGTGTATGTGAATTAACATCAATCTATCTTATTATATATACAGGGAAATGTTTTGATTAAAAAACTGTAAAAATATATAGTACAATCAGGAATTACTGGATAAATATACATGGTTTATTCACTGGCGTGTTTCTAGTTTTATGATATTGTCATAAGCTGAAGGGAATAAACAATGTATAATTATCCAGTAATTCCTGTTTGTACTATATATTTTTACAATTTTTTAATCAAAACATTTCCCTGTATATAAAATAAGATAGATTGATGGTAATTCACATACACTTGATAAACACACTAGTAACTGTGTTGAAACGTCGTGAGAAATATTAAAGAAGTTTGACAATCATAAAAATGTGTTATCACTTGTTTTGAAAGTGTTACCTGACAAAAATTTCTAAAGTTCTGAAGAAAACAAGCTTGTCTTTGTATTGTTAGACTTAATATCTGTAGTAGCCTACGTTTGCAGTAATGGATTTCACATAAAAAACAACAATATTTTTAATCCTACAGTTTAAAATGACGAAAGTCATTGCACGATATTTGATTTATTTCATTTTAAAGCTAAAACCTTGATATATTTTATTGCGTTTGTTTCCATTCTGTGTACGTCATATTTGTCACCAACGTTATATCGTGTACTTGAAACTGATGCTTAAATCTCAATTACTTCTTATAAAGCTGATAGATTGAGCTAAATATGTTTGTCGCATACTATATAATCGTAGCGTATCAAGTATTTGTTCGGTTTGAAAAGTATTTAGGCTTTGCAACGTAATTTGTAACGAATGATTTTGAGCGGAGCAGAAACGCTCGTCAGTGAATAGGCCTACCAAATAAGACTGGATAGGCCTACATCAGGAAGTAACTTCAGTGTGCCAGGCCGGATGGAAGGTTTTTTTTACTGGAAAATAATACAATAAGTCAGTTTGAAGGTTATTTCTCTTTTATGACAGTGTGCTAGGCCCTTGGAAAGGTTATTGATATAAGAAAACAGAGTGCCAGGCCGGATGGAAGGGTTTTTCACCTGAACATAATATATCAGGCCTGTTTGGAGGTTATTTATCTTAGATAACAGTGTCGGGTAAGTAGGAAAGTTATTTTTACTAAGATAACAGTGTACCAGTCGATGGAAAGGTTATTTTACTAATAAAACAGTGTGAGAGGCCGGTGGGAAGGTTATTTCTATCAGAAAACAATGTGTCAGGTCGGCCTGCAGGTTATTTATCTTGGAAAAGAGTGTGCCAGGTAAGTGGGAAAGTTTTTTCGCCCAGATAACAAAGTAAAAGGCCGATGGGAAGGTTATTTCACCTAGAAAACAGTGGTGCCAGTCCGGTGGAAAATACCTCATCCATGAATTCCCTGTTTCGGATAGTTCATGCAGGACGCATATTTTGAAGGGAAGACGGCACACCTCCCGCTTCCTGTCAGTCATCGCTCAGAGAACATATGGACATTGGAAAAACTCATCAAAAATGTCCTGCTCTACTTCCGTTATCTTTAGTACACATAGTTTCACACGTTCGGACGAATACTTTTCCTCTACCACAACTTTTGAGATTGTACCTTTGTTACAATTTGGAATATTAATATGTTCATATATCTATTCATCAATATCCACGATTATCTTTCAGACAGAAAGAAGTTAATTCCGCCGCGTTAACAACTTATATTATTACACCAGTAGTCGGAAACATGTCTGTGTATTATGTTTTCCATTTAAATTTGAAAACTGTTTTACTGGAATTTTGTTTTGAAGAAAGTCTTGATAATTTATGTCACATTTTTTGTAACGAATGAATCTGATAATAAAACACGTTTATCCTGTTGTGTGATTTGTGACACTTTAGAAAGAAGAATGATTTACAGTGTGGATCAAAGCTGCAGAAAATGGAATGTTAAACAAGTGATAATAATATTGTCTAAAGGAGCAAACATGTAGTATAGTCTTGAGGTGTATACTGTATATTAGTTTTGCTATGTTAATACAAACATATTTTTCGCCAACATCA
>JARFOD010156754.1:0-12208 GCA_031763545.1 Mopalia muscosa | reverse complement strand
ACTGAAGAGATTAGTTGACCTAGAAGAATTGTGCTTAGACTAGTAAACGGTGCCTCTTTTTTTTTTTTTTTAAATTTGATTAGATCGATCTCAGTGGGGTTTTTTTGTCCAAACCACCAGGGAAAGTCTTATAAAAATGTCAAATACAACTTTCAGAAAAACTTAAAAATAATCAGAAACGAACTTGTAAAAAATGAGGGACAGTTTACTAGATCGCATTGCGCTCTTAACAATTGGTACAAATTTGAAGTTTCTAACAGAAATGGTTTTCTAGAAATACGCCATGGAAAATGTAAGGTCTGTTTAAAACTGATGCTCCAGAAAAAGGCAATTAAAGTTATGCCACTTGGATACGATCAAGGGAAAATTAAATTATAGGGTCAAATTTTAACCGAATAATTTTTTTCACCAACATATAGTTATACATACATATATAAAAGCCTTTAACTGTCAATAACAATCCACCAATAGAACAACTCGCTGTCTTTGGCAAGTTCTGTCACATGTGACTTCTATATATCATGTTTTCCAGGTGTATGTCCGGAGGTCACGTGTCTGTGTTCCATCCCCATTAATTATAAAGTATCGGACTTCGAATGTACGGTTACCATTAAAAACAATTGGATAAATTGCAAACGATGCGACGACGTTTCCCTTATACACCGTGATACAGGTATGTAAGAATCCATTAATCCATCTTCTATATGACCTGTATAAAGTCATGTAAAGTGATCTACGATGTTTCACATACTCCACTTCCGTGTTCCTCCTACATTCTTTCTAGTTTTAGGACAAACTGGACGTTAAAATTATACCAGCTCTCCCATCTTTCCCAACAGCTGTACCCAATAAAACACAAAATGTTGGTTTCAAAGATCGGTATGCAGGCCATATCGACAGAGTTTGAACGATGTACCCGGAAGTCAGAGATCGATACTAACATGTGCATGCTATTACTCCAAATTCATATTAAAAAGAACAATAACAGTTCAATTGGAGTATCGCATGAATGGGTGGGAATGTACAGCGTACCAGGGGGCTAGTAAAAACAAAAAGCGAGGGGGTAAATATACAGGTAAAAACATGCACATGGCATATCTGATATGTAATTAAAAATATCCTTGCGTGTTTTTTAAACTCCATTGTTTTACCAATATACAAATTGTAGGAAATATATCCAACCAACCTAATCTATTTCTGTGGAATTTCTTTAATACACTTCAACACACATGCAACTTTCCCGATTATAAAAGGTCTGTTCCAGGTCGATTGACTTGATTCTTGTCTCTGTTACATCAAAAGAAAGAATCCAGTTCAATGAATGCATGCAGATGCAGCAGTGTGGTCTATATCAGACCTATAGAATTGAAATCATTTAACAGAAAAATTGTGTTGGGGGAACACTATTTATAATATAAGCAAATATAAATACGAGATTTATAAAAACAAGACTAAATTGGAAAATCCAAGAAATTAAGAACATAGCTTTTGATTTTAATACAAAATAAAAAGGAACGGTAGATAACTTTTATGAGAGTATGAAAAGTAAAAGGGAATTACTTTTCACTGCCACATTGCATGTGATTAAAACGGTCGCCGTCTTACCTCCATGGCATTGCGTATACACAATCTGGTAATAACAGGACTATCATTTGTAGTGACATTCGGTAGATTACGGTAAATTATACGATCATATTGAGGCATATTAGTCCTGTATTAATACAAGAACTATCGTTTAGTAACCATCAGGTACCATCTAGCTGTTTTACTCAGACTGGGAACTTTGGGATAAACCCCCACCATTACTGTCTTACCAGGAAGTGACGACGGTGCTCTCCCTTTACAATACGGTCACTTTGTAGAAATATTTTCAACATATGTAGAAATTTTTTCAACACATGTAAATTCTTTTCCATATAAGCAAAATAAAACTCCAGAACCCAACTATTTCACATATGTGGAAAATAATTTCACTAATATAAAACACACTTTTATTTTGTGTGAAATTCTTTTCCACATATGTAAAATTAAGTCATTTATTTTACATATGTGGAAATGAATTTCACATATTTGCCAAAGAATTCAACATATGTAGAATAAAGGTAGAAGTGATAAACATGCTTGCCATAGTATAGAGATCTACCGCATAACTACCTCGGGAGAATGCGATGGCGTTTATATGTAACATATTATGTCGGTATTAATTTTTTCTCAGTTTATACATTTTTGAATGTTCATTTCTCTTTCTTTAATTACAGTGCATAGTTTCGCAGGTGCTCTAAAGAAAAATCTTGGATATGGAAATGTTTATAAGACGTCCTCCAAATTCTCTACTCCATATTATAACGGAATGATATACAGTTATAAAATTCTCAAGAAGAACCCAGATGGTAGGTAGTATTGGGATGTTACTGGAAAAAATCGGGAACACGGTAACCTCGTTCCCGGGAAGATCCGAATATAGGCGGGAAGGTAGCAAAGCAAAAAAAAACACCCATCTGTAAAAGGGACAAATACAAGTATATTGTTTTAGGAGACCACGCCTTCGCTACGTATGTTTTGCCCAATGCCTACATTATATTGACAATGAAGTGTTGTCCAGGTGGCTGAACTATACAATGTTAACAAGACACTCCCAACTGTGTCGGTTTATAAACTGAAGGAGTTCTTTAAGTATTATAAAACTAAAGCGTGACCTTATAAAGAAAATTACCACTGATTGGCGGGGTGTAATTGACTGTTAATGACAGCTGTCATCCCAGATTGATTTTGGCGGGAAAAATGAAAATACTGTGGAATCGGCAATACAGCAGACCTTAAAAAGTTTTTCTTTCATTGGCTAAAACTTGTTTGATTGCAAATATCCTCACTGTATTAAACATGACACTGACACTGAGAAACGAAAGACGTACAATTATGAAAATAACACTGTACACTGACAAGCAAGGGACAAAGAACTTTGAAACATAACACTAGACATTGAGAAACAAAAGACGTAGAATTATGAAACATTATAGGCTACTAGACACTGAGAAGCAAAAGACGTAAAATTATAAAAACATAACACTAGACTCTGAGAAACAAATTACGTAGAAATGTGAACTGTGATGGTCAAGGGTTCGATTTCCGGACGGGTTTCAACCTGCATTATTTTCTGAACTAGAATCTGTTTAAACTGAGAAAGTGTTATCCCAAAATAACGAAAATACTGTTAAACTTCCCTTTCTAAAGGACACAACAATTATTCATAACACTAGACACTGAGAAACAAAATACGTAGAATTATGAAACATAATACTTTACAACGAAAAGCAACAGATAAATAATAATTAAACAATAGACACAGGGATACAAGAGACTGCGGAATTAAAAAAAACAGGAAACAAAATGACACCGACACAAAGCATTATCAAACATAGGACTAAACACGGGAAAACATTAGCGAAGCATAATGTAACATACGACTGGACTTTAAAAACATGAACAATGCATTATAAACATGGGACTGGTCACTAAAAAAACATTAGCAAATCATTAGAAAACAGGAATTATGGGTCAAATCACAAAACATGGGACCAGCGATCATGAAATGCGGGGTAAAGTGGTATGAAATATGGGGCCGAGTTTCAGGAGATACGTGACCAATCGATATGAACTAAGGGGTACGGTTTGAAGAAATATGGGCATAAGTATGGAATATAGGGCCAGGAATCAGGAAATATGAGACAAATAAGTATGATAAATGGGTCCATGAATCTGCCTGAAGTTTTAACATCCTGAAATCTCATGTCATATAATTTAAACTAAATTGGTGTATACTAGAGAAACTTAAGTACGTATTTACAACCTAAGCTTCTCTGAGCTCACCTTGAGTTCTGCTTAGTTTGGGGACAAGAAGAAGTACTGGGGAAATTCAATCCAATCATGAAAATTCAGTTTCAATTGGGTTCAATATATTGTATTTAGATGTAAGAATTGGTTGTCACTCTTAAAATCTGTGTGCATATTCCTAACAAAACATAAGTTAAAATCAAGATATTGGATAAGAAAATTTACAATATTTTGGTATTGAACAATCGCACCATGTAAAAATAAGATTTTTTTATTTTTATAAATAAATGAGATGAAGACTCATTGAGAATCTAGCTTTTGGTAGTTCACCTTAAATGACTTAAATATATTGAGTTATGTGCGCTGTATTACCTTTCAGCTTTACTATACCTCAGTGTCTTTGGACTTCGGCGGGCAATACAATGCCAGAAGGATCTGTTGGATACGTGTGCCAGTGAGATTCGGGAAGCCTTGTGTTTGGCAAAACCAATGGAAACCACGACAACAGGTAAAATACCATCTTCACGAGGCAGGGTGGAAAGGAAGATCGTCGCATTAAGCCTCTCTTCCTTTCTTACCTTGCCCCATTAGACAGGTAAACCCGAGTTAACTTGTGCGTACAGCAACTACTTTCGGATAATCTCTCTTTACTACAACCAATCAGATTGGAGCTTTCTTAGAATACGAAACAGGTGGTCTATACATCCACGCTCTTAGTCTCATAAATGAGTCCTAACATCATCATAAACACGTTAATTGACAGTGGCGCCACGCTAGTTTGTTGTCGATTTTGATATGTAAACGACTTTCTGATTGGTTGCTTGTTTTTTTCTACAGTCCAATTGAATTTTTGCCATGTTTCTGCTTCGAATTCCAGCAGTATATTATTGTGGAAGTCTCGCCTTACACATTTTGACCCCTGCGATAGGCAGATGGTAAAATACATCTGCTGATAACCAGGTATCTGGGTTGCTTAGTCTGTGTTGTGTTAGCTATAAGGGAATAGAAAACCATGCATCCACTTCTATTTTAATTTTTATAAGCTGTTGGAAATGTTATTTTTGGCATAACACGGACAAGCCAAATCAACGATTTGTTGGCGTATAGTTTAAGGTTTTTGCTTGTTTGTTTGTTTGATTGGGGTTAAACCTCGTATTCAAGGGTATTTCACCGAACACCGAACAAATAGTTTTCACCATATCCATCCGACTGAATGTCTCCTTCAGCCAATGGCCCTCTGACAAATAATGCTGAGGTCACTTAA
Source organism: Mopalia muscosa (assembly GCA_031763545.1). NCBI lineage: Eukaryota > Metazoa > Mollusca > Polyplacophora > Chitonida > Mopaliidae > Mopalia > Mopalia muscosa. The sequence goes on along the minus strand of JARFOD010156754.1, from coordinate 7,113 downwards.
CGTTTGACAAATAGAACAAAAAAATGCTCATCTTATGGACTGCTTAGTGTGTTTATTTAACTGTCGCATTGCGAAATGCTCTTGCGTCGGGTGTTAGATACCACTCAATCAAGCAACCAGTCGACCAACCAGTCAATTATTCCATCCATCCATCGATAAATCAATCAATCATTCAATGTCGATTAATCGATTCGTTCATGTTCAAACCGAAGACAATTGGTTCGATACAGCCTGAACGTTTATTACTAAATTCATATTCTCATTTCCATTTATTGTATAAAATTAATGCATTGCTTATTAACGGAATATATATGACGGTTAATTGCTGTTCTTACAGTTAACAAACAACTTTCACCTAAATTCGGGTTACTTCAAAACACGTCACACTATAGCACATTTTATTGCAATAAAACAAAACAAGGGCAGAGTTGGGAGGGAGCTTCCTGTTGTCCAGGTGTTCTCCGAACTGAGGGGAAACAAGGAAGCGATCTGATGTGTCTTTGTATCATGTCCTATGCTTGTCCTGTATTGTCTTTGCTGATTACCAGTAGTGCCAAGGGTGGTTTCCTTCCCCCATTGGACTGTCATGCCGTTATGTGAATGAAATAACCTGAATTACGGCCTCAATTCCCAATCAAACAACCAAACAAAACCAAACAACAAGTCAATAATATGGAACGCAACGGCTCGAACACTGTTAATAACCAAAATCATGATTGCAGCGAATTTCCAAGAATGAAAGTTCCCTTAGTCTATGTTTGTTTTAGCTCCTCCCCCACCAGTCCCATGTTATGATCAGACCCCGTTGTTGGCGGGATTGTTTTTTGCTGGATTTATTGCTGCTATCGTTCTGCTATGGATATTTTTCATACTGTATAATTTCATTAAGAGAAGGAGGTAAGTAGTAACAAAATTTCACAAAAATGCACATATTGGATGCGTAGTAGACCACAGTTTTTATGTTTGTACATGTTTTAAATAAGACTTGAATCCCTCCTGTAGAGGTAAGTTCCAAGCTATGGGAAAGTCAATTGGTTTTATTAACCTACCTTTTAATCTACAATTTTACCTGTATCGCACATGTTACATGGCTTGATATTTATTTATACCTATTTACTATCGATAATTCAATTGTCAATGAAAATGGGAATCAAAGAACATCAGAAAACAATTACTTAGATTTTAATCAAATGTATATATGAATTCAACTCGTATCTATTATGCATATGTGTACAGTCATGCAATACTCCCGTTAGCCACATCACTGTATACTGGGCTAACCCAGTGTCATTATTGGAGCATCCCTCTGCCATTTCCGTACTGTAAATAATCTCTGATGTAGCGAGGGTGATTTCACGGGAGGTATAAACTCGCATTGATTTAATTTTGTCATATAACTGAGTTATCAACGTGTATATTGTATGAAGGTTATATTCTTGTTGGTGATATGATGACGTCATTGCCGCTATATCATTGTGAGAATATTTACAGCCGACGAAACTTCATTTATTTGCAACAAAGTCATACATAAGAAAGGAAACGATGTATGCGATTTTACAAGAGAAAGGGGCTGGTTTGATGTGTTTTTGGGGTACAAATCCTAGTTTTGTAAACATAGCCAAATACATACAAAATTGATTTACTGTTATTGTATTTGGCTATGTTTCCAAAGCTATACAAATCCGTGGAGTATTTTGGCTGATTTCCTCGCATGCGCACAAAATATACGGCGGGTAACATGACGAGTCTTCGTGTAATATAATTGTTTCCTAATATTATTCCTATATTAGTATACCTCCGAGATAACAGCACCGGTACCGAAAGTGTCGGATGTTCCGACATGACACGGTGTAATGCCTGTATCGCGGGTGACGATGTCGAGCTGGCCTTACTACCTGTAAGGCGGGGGTCCACGGGCCTCAGAATGACGAGGAATGGCACCTAAATTTGCTAAATTTAGCTAAATTTGACACTGGAATTTAGATTTTTGATTTGGTCGATCTTTGAACGAATTAATGCAGGAAAGAAGCCAATTGTAAACACGGTTGGTTCTAACGTTGTGGGGCCTGCCAGTTTTAGTGTCTCGTCAAATACGACAAGGTCGTACATGCAATATATGGTCATCTTCCATTTTGTAATGGTACCAAAGAGCTGGGAACACAATAATAACCAGATAAATTAGTAAAAAAAAATGTTAAACAGGCTATAAATTGCATATTTACTAACTAAACTTACATGTCCACGGTCATTATGTACAAAAAGTTGATTTTTTTTTTTACATTCTGCTTGCCTCCACCTGGATTCGAACTCGGACTCTCTGACTAGCAGGACCAACTACCTTACCGACTAAGCTACAAGGCGTATGGTAGAACAATCCGGAATAGTGGCAAATCCTTTTTTTTTATAGGAACCACTTACACATAATCACTAAATTAGTGTATTTTTATTGAGAGAATTACCCACAAATGCATTCTGATATACCTGTATGGTTCAAGCATATATATTTTTATGTTCTGGAGAATTACATATGCTTCTCTCCACCAGTTTTGTAGTATACTGTGTTGGAATTGAATAGTATAGGCCGTCGAAGCCCACCATGATCTTCGGATGGAAAATCCGCAGAGGCAACATAATCTTGATCTGCTGAAGATTGCGCTGTGTCATATTTTCATTATCTGATTTAACAATATTACACAAAATTTGCCCCTATCTTGTTCGCGCGATGAGAATAAAACTAGGTGTTTTTAAATATAGCTGATGCGCACTTAAGCCAGTAGTATTGAAGACTTTACTGATGATTGTGTATTATTCATTTATTAACATGCATACTAATCGAATTCTTCGTGTTTTATCATGCACTGGGCTAAATCTAGTATGCTTATAAGCTGTTCATTTAAAAGCAAAAGTTTAAGATCATTACGTATGAGTTGAAAAATAAGGCAGTCTAAAGAGGTATTCCATTTAATTCCAGGAAACAAACTGGTTAAAACCAGATGAAAGTGGTGTTTTGTGAGCTGTAGGATTATGTACAGGTTAGTGTTCAGCTTGTTCGATTGTGCGCCTGTCAATATCCTGAGATACAGACACACCACATTCGAAAAGCTTTATGTTGTTTTATGATACTGCCCATTTGTTAAAGTTGTGGGTTGACAATATCTGATGTAGAGGGACGACTTCATTTCAAAAAGGGGCGTTACTCTATTGTTGTAACGACATAACGCTACACGATGGGGTACCAATAGCTCTCTAGCCAACAAGTCATTACGTCCAATTCTCAAGCATATGTGAGATTTGATGATAATAGATTATGGCGAAAACTTAAAAAATAATGAGCTACTTAAAATTATTTAAATTATCTGAAATATAAAGTCGAAAGGAAATGTTCATCAATTTTGTTAGTTGTGGCTGTACTTTACCATGTGAAACGTATCTGTGGAAATTCAAATATTTGATATCAGTAAATTAATCATGAATTACGAATGATAACAAACTCATATTGATTCTGTTTTGTTTCTTTCAGATTAATCTTGAAACCAGTTGATATCCATAATAATGCTGACATACACAAATGTATCACTCCTTGTTACATTTTGCCTCATGTATCCCAGTTTCTTTTGCGGGATAATACAGAATCGTCCACTTTATTAAAGACGTATATGTTTCTCTAGATTTTACCCTATAGGACCACTTTATGTTGTTAAGCCCAACAGCAGAACTAATCACACCACAATATAAGGCTACAAATGTAAATCGGGTTTTCAACACACACGCTAATGTGGCTGGCACTCTGGATGCAGCCATATACAATTGGCCTAGTTTTTGGTACCATTGTTTAACGCTAGGATGGTGTAGGCCTACATTCAAAGATTATTCAAGAAGCACACGGTGGCATATGTATCCAACTGTCAAGCCGATGTTCATCAGGAAATGGCATTCATTTTACGTCTTTCACCTGAACCAAGCAACATCGTCTGCATATCACATTGGACAGGGAAGTCGAGGACATTTGATGAAATTGAATCATTGCTTGAAAGGACTAGCCTATGCCTGGTATGAATAATATGGACTATTAAGATTATTGTCTATTGGTTTCACGTTTTATAGCACCTGTGCTCAACTGATGCCGACAGGGACTAAACATCAAAATATTGTAATGACACATCCAAGAGAGTATCTTCGTTGTATGAAAGTTTCAAACCCATCAGTTATATACCTGTAAATTTTAATTTGTTATTAGGCGGTTCTATCGGACATTTGGTTCGGTTCTTTTTGATGACAGAACTTGCTGGTGATGAACTAGGTACTTCATAAAGTTATATCTGAAAAGTTTAGACTTGACTTGCCAACAGGAGACGATGGTGTCATGTTCTAAGTCAGACCGATGGCGCAGCGTGGCATAGACCGTATCATGAGTTGAGGTCATCGGGTCATATATCGCCAGTGTAGAAGTAAAATGTCCATATTTGCCCACCTTGACGTCACTGTGTAGAACAAATCGTTTCAGGAAGTCACCTACAAAATAATATAGTGTACAATGTACTTTATTTAACAAAGTCTTTGTTATATCATGGTGGATGCCAAGAGTACAGTAACTGCGTCTATAACGTAATGTCTAATAATAATAATTCTGTGAAAAATCACTTCTCATGTTTATACAGGACCCTGAACCACAGAAAATATTTATTGTCCAACTTGATCACTTAGATTTCGTCCAGCATATTTACATATATTCAGTTTTTATTTCAATCATTATGTATATGGACCTACGGTGATTTACACTGAATAAACCTATTATTATATAAACATCTTATCGTTTTAATCGAGTGTTAAGTATCCTTGTATACACATTGATAGAGTACAACGTTAAGTAACGACCACATCTAATTTGTACCTGTTTCATTAAGGAATAAGTTCATATCGCAATGACCCCCAAAACACCCTTGCCCAACCCCTTTTTTATATAGCAAGCCAATCATACATTTATCGGTCAGTAAAACATTATGATGTCTCTATTTATCCGTACCGGTGATTTTATGACAGAGAGTTTTATTCTAAGCTACGGCCTATCAATCAATAGATGGAACACTCTTAGAATAATGGTTATGTGAGGGTTCTTTAGAAAAGATGAGACCATCTGTATGGAACCATAACAACAAAAACGGTTCATTAGAAAAGATGGAACCATAAAAATGCAACCATTACGACAAAAGCGGTTCTTTCAAGTTTGTATAATAAGAAAGGGAGAAATAATTGGAACAGTTGCTCTGGGGATTAGATACAGAACCATCAAGGGTTCCACCAGAGCCATGACTGAAGAACCTTAACGGTCCAATAAAAGTCACAACTAAAGAACCGTTAATGGTTCCTTTAGAGCAATAATGTTCTAAGAGTGTGTTGTGTTAATCTTCGGCTGAAAAATTCTTTGTCTTCATTGTAAGTCACTCAATTATCACGAGGATCTTAAGAATTCTTGTTGTAGTGTTTGTGTGACTGTGTAAGCTGTGTAAGCTGTGACACACATGGTCGAATGATTCCATGTATAACAGAGACTAATGAACGTATGTGAAGTTAGAATTCAGCTGGCACTTCACAGTTCACAAGTCGAAGGGAACGGTCAATATTTGTCCAAAGTCTATGTAAAAAAAAAAAAAAGCTGTATATCCTTATAAATATTAAGTGAACAAGGTTAAAATTTGAGATGCAAGAGATGCAAGACGCATTCGTTGGAAAAATAGGTCGGAAATAAAGAATTGGTCAAATGGCGAACTGTTAACTGAATCGAGAACTGCTATTTGAGTCGTTAATTGTTCTCTACAAACAAAACTACATCATGCAGATACAACCTCCATATTCTATACACGAACACTATACGACACCATGTATCTTTAAAATATAAAGTATCCACTTCCGGTGGAAAACAGCGAATTATGCATAGAATCGTGAACTGCATTTTGAATCGTTAATGAAGGAGAAGCGATTCAATCGGATGGCGTCGTGGATTCATACTGGTGAACCTCAGTTTTAGATCCATACTCCATGTCCGTAAAACACTACTAAATATATATTGATATAGTTATAACCTACCTAACAATCCAGATGTTTGATTTGAAAGCCCAGTAGCGTTGTTCATGTAGAAGCCTAGGTAATGAAACCTGGCGGTCTTTTTACTACTTCCTTGCTTGTGTCTCATGACGACAAATGTTGTATCTTCGGTCACGTGGAGGGTGACGTTGTTGTCTCCAAAGAAACCGATCACTTTACCCTCCCACTGTAACATCAGGTTTGTGTGCCATTCTAACTTGACTTCATTCACGTGTATTGAATGGGGCGTTATCGCTAATTCATAGTTCTTTGTTTTTACGATTATTGTCTTAAAGTAAGTCTTTTTCGAATATGGTATGGGTGCGAATACTCTCCCATGGACCTGTATCCCTGTTGAAATAAAAACGCAGAATCTCGTTTAAGTAACAGATAAAATAAAAGATAAGTCTTTCACTTTTAAAATTACAATAGTTTTACAAGTATAGTTCGTAGACACATTTACTCAATGAAATACTAGTAACTGGGCTAAGGAAGTATTTCCCTCTCATATCTTTCTTTTTTCTTTTGTTTTATTCTACACGAGTATTACTGAATTTTACAATCAACCAAAACAACAGAATTAATAAACTGAACAGCGAATACAAGGCGACGACTAAAGAAAGGTATACATTTAGCTGTAATTAGGTCATATATCTACCTGTAATTGGGTCATTTATCAACTTCAGGTAATCCCTATCCTGTCCCATAATGTCGAAACATATGGGTAATACCAATCCCTGTATGGCCATGATGAAATGCGGATCGTTATCCGCTGAAACACAACATATAATTCACCAGGTTTTACATAGAAAGAGTAATCGCATATAATTATCAATGTTGTGCCGAATGCCTTATTGTAAACACATACAACGTTTTCTTGAACGTGTACACGTATCGATGAGAGTTAACAGGCAAAACTGTTTAGGCTGCTATGTTAACTTCCATTTGGCTAAGATTAAAGGTATTCCCAAATGGGGTTTAAATCCGATTAAAAATGACTGAATTACAAAGATAATACTATAAACTATCTGT
>JARFOD010156743.1:0-12208 GCA_031763545.1 Mopalia muscosa | reverse complement strand
CGCAGGGCTAAAGAGAATCGGGAAGCAGATTTGTTTGTGATCTTCTGTATTTGTGTCCGTTGTATTATAAGCGAAATACCTTTGAGTACGACGTTAAACACCAATCAAACAAACAAACTAAACTGCAGGTGCTTGTTAAACTTGTAAAACCTACAAATTATTTTGCACTCTAAATGCCTAATAGAGTCAGAGGTTCCCTTTCTAAACATTCATATAATAGATCTAGCAAGAACTGCAATGATTGACAACATTTGGAGAAAAAAAAAAGGACGCAGACAGATTGAAATATAAGGGTTTGATATAGGCCGAGGACTAGAGTGGAATAAATATGGTGAGTATTGGGTATCGTGCTGTGGTTGAATGTCTCCCACTGAGTGACAGCAGTCTGATCCTGCTTCCCATGTGGCTGTCTCTCAGGGGAATTCTACATGCCTTCACGGAACCTCTGACACCAACCATAATATATCTATATAAATGGAGATATACATATTTTTATTAATATACTCAGACATTTTTGTTTCAGTTGAAAAATTGACAAAAAAACATTAGGAATTCAGTTAGGGTTTTTTGACAAACAGTTAACATTTTAAGCCAAGTGTATGATATGTTCTCTTAGGAATTGACTATAGATTATGAATATTCTCCTCCATGTGATCTGCCAATTAACCATTGCCTAAATTCTGTTTACTTTTACTTTCATATATTTATTACGTCTAATCAGATTGTTTGATTTACATGTAATAAGAGTGTGATAGCTTTGCTAAGCACCCCTGTTTAGTTAGATGTCCTTGTTTTGATTTGATCCACAACGGAAATAAATGATCTAATAAATAAGTAACAGGTTGCCACCATGTTTGCAATCTCTTTGAAGACCATATTTATGCCAAAGATTATATATTCAAAAAGCATGCCCTGGTGCTCTCAGAGCTAAGGGAGCAGGTGGTTAGGAGGGAGCTTAATGTTACCCTGGTGCTTTCAGAGCTAAGGGAGCATGTGGTTGGGAGGGAGCTTAATGTTGCCCTGGTGCTCTCAGAGCTAAAGGTGCGGGTGGTTGGGAGGGAGCTTAATGTTGCCCTGGTGCTCTCAGCTAAGGGAGCGGTTGGATGGGAGGGAGCTTAATGTTGCTCTGGTGCTTTAGAGCTAAGGGAGCAGGTGGTTGGGAGGGAGCTTAATGTTGCCCTGGTGCTTTCAGAGCTAAGGGTGCAGTTGGTTGGGAGGGAGCTTAATGTTGCCCTGGGGCTCTCAGAGCTAAGGGTGCGGTTGGTTGGGAGGGAGCTTAATGTTGCCCTGGTGCTCTCACAGCTAAGGGACAGCATGAAGCTGATGTCTTTCGTATAGCAGCATGTGTTTCTCCTGTCCTGTCTTGTCATTGTTCGTTACCAGTCACTTGAATCCTGAGGGTGGTTTCCTTAAACCATAAGGCTGGGGCACCACCATATGAGTGAAATAACCTTAAGTACTACATTAAACTCCAATAAATCAAACAAAGAAGTCATGCAGGTGGTTTCTTTCACCCATTATGCTGGCGCACTGCCATATGACTGAAATAACCTGAAGTACTACATTAAAACCCAATAAAACGAACAATAAATTACTCATTACACAACTCTAGATTAGAAACTTGTCTCTGAGAGTTTATCTAGAACATAAGTTGATTCATCGATTTTAATAAATCTACATCCCTATGCCAGTGGGATTGCTATTTAGAAATATATTAATGAAAAACTGTGGTTTGTATTCTCATCAATGTTGCAATGTCTAAATGAAGGTATTATTTTTCTGTATTACTCTGCTAGTGTTTATTTGTCTAAATGTATACAATTATTAATGTACAGCCTACTCGGCATGACTTGACCCAGCTTGGTAGTAGGAAACTGTTTATTTGGACACAAATTTAGCCAGTTGGGGGTGGCCTGTTGTCTGAGTGATACTTTTCAGAAATGTTTATATAGGTTTACCAATTTGTCCATCAGATATGGCTAAGTTTGTTTGAGTTACCCTAAGTGGATTCTGGACAAGAGTATTTTCTAGGGGTAAGGCCCATGGCAGAAGGTATCAGTAACGGAGAAATGATAACTGATCTCCAACCATTATGTCTGTGAATATGCTGAAATTGTTTGGCAGAGTCATACTGGGTTACTTGTTTTTAAATTCCAGTTTGCAGACACTGTGTACTATTTAATAAAAAAAAAAATTATTGGTCAATTTTGCAAAATATTTGGATTTTCTGCACGAATGGGTAATTTCTTAAAAAGGTTTTTAAGACATACCCTTCTTTTTGCAAACACATCGGACACACTTTCATTTTTTAATTATAGAGATATTTCTGAGAAATAAAACAAGGCAATGAGTTCAGCATGTAATCAGATATAGGGTCTAAGGGAAGCTCAGACCTGCCTAACTGGTGTATTCTAGAATATTTTGTACACATAATTTACATTGATAACACCATTGATAACACCAATACACCAATGAAATACACACACATAGATTAATATTCTGTGCTATACTATGTTGAGAAAATGCTCCTAAAAACAATTGCATCCTTTAGGATAGGCAGGTATTTGCCTCTTGTTGATTAAGTAAGTGTTGGCAGATGGCATCTAGATTTGATCATGAAGTGATGTTTGTTTGTTTGTTTGATTGGTGTTTAACGTCGTACTCAAGGGTATTTCAATTATATGAAGATGGATTGTCCACTTCACACTGTACACAGCCTTATTACAGTGGAAAACCGGGAGGAAACCTCGTAAAAACCACCCCGTCGATTGCCGGAGCCACAACATGTGACTCGCTCATATACCTGACGGTCGAAAGGCGGACTCAAACCCGTGAACGGTAAATCTAAGCATGTTCAGTTCAGGAAGCACACTCGCTACCACTGAGCCACAGCCGCGGGCCCAGGATGGACAAGATAACATAATAAAATCAGCACTGCACTCAAATTATTACAAGATTTATCGTTGCATATTCCAAGTCACATGTCCTCATGAACATGAAAAACAAAATACTTTTCTTAAAACTTCATAACAATGGATTTTCAACAGCCATGACATCACAGCTCCCAAAATTTAAATTCTCTGTTGAAACCTGAATGACTGATAAAAAAGTTTCCTATGCAGTGACATGTACACAGAAAATTTATTTTAAATTCAGAGAGAGCCTAGGAGGCCGATACCTTTTGCCCTCATGCCCTAAGGCCTTGGGAGTTAAAGGGCAAAAGGAGTCTAATCTGCTATTGCTTCTTGTTGTTATCCTGTTTGCTGCCAATAGTGTTGACACTAAAGACTGTTTCCTTTATTCATTAGTTGGCATGCCATAATATAAGTGAAACGACCATAAGTATGATGCTCATCCCTGTACAAACAAACACATTTCAGATTTTCAGCCAAAACCATTTTTTAAAACAGCTAATTAGTTATCTATGTTTATTAGTCTTTGATATATTGACATATTCAGTGACAGAAAGACAACCAATGAGAAAGCAAGAGCAATACAAGTGTTTAGATCTGGATTGCAATATAATATAGTTATATTGTTTTATTACAGTTTAATGTCCTACTTAAGCTCATTTCACCAATTTGACAGTGCACCAACCCAATGGGTGAAATAAACCAACCTGTTCATCACTGTTCACCCAGTAACTTAAAAAGTGAATCGAAATGACTACTTTGGACACCATAAATTTGATTTCTGGTTAAGCCCCTTCTGGCAACTAATTAAGACAAGACAGGGCAATGACAGGACGCAATACAAAGACATCACAAACAGTCGGCTTCCTGTTGCCCTTTAACTCTTAGATCCCCTGGGCTAGAGGAAGTTCCCTCCCCACCGCCAGCTATAACATTAGATGCTGGATACCCATGTAGATAGATGTAAGTAAGTAAGTACTGGCTGCCATATGTACTGAACAACCCTAGACAGAGACATTATGCCAGGATAAATAGGCCCAATAGGGGTTTTACTTGGCAAAGCATGGAATAGTCATAGAATATCTATTCTTGGTTTGAGGCTGGTGATTTGTTACTTCTGTACATGTACCATGTTACTCATACCAACGGCGCCTTTGCTCTAATAATTTGACTTTCTGGACTTGAACCTCTCCAAATTCTTTCAACTTTTAACACTGAAAGTGAGACATGTGTGTCCTATACTTGTACTTATGAGATGTTACCTGACTTTTTTTTATAAACTAGCAAAACTTCTTCCTGACACGTTTTAATTCTTCTAAGAGATTAATTTCTAATTGACTATTTGGATGGGGATTATTATAACCTGGTCTGATTGCAAACATGTGGTAAACATATAAGCTCTAAGTTTCCCACAAATTGGGTTTCCCCACTAACTCTTACATTCATTTCTTAATCATGGATTTGTCAGCACAGTAAAAATGGTTAGCCACCCACACCCCTAATTCACATCCTGGTTTATGTCCTACTGAACTTCCACATAAACCCATTACTGTTATAAATAAATAATGTCTTCAACATTTCCTGCTCTCAGCCATTGAACTTCATGGAATCAGAAATACTGTAGCTTTTCTATAATTATAATATATCTAAAAGTCTTCCCTTAAATAGTTGCAGCCAAAAGCGCTTCCTTGGCACACTCCTTCAATAGCTGATCTGGCTGTATGGCACCTGAATGAACTTCATGGCATCAAAATTTGACAGAGAAATATCATTGTGTTTTTAAAATCGTATTTTAGTTTAAAGAAATGCCACCCTTAAACAGTTGCAACCAACAGAGCTTCCTTGACATACCCCTTCAATAGCTGATCTGGCCTGTATGGCATCAGATGAGTTCCATGGCATCAGAACTGGACACAGAAATATTTAAGTTTTTCTCTAATTATATTATAGCTAAAAGATATGTCACCCTTAAACAGTTGCAGCCAAAAGAGCTTCCTTGACATACCCCTTCAATAGCTGATCTGGCCTGTATGGCATTAAACAAGCTTCATTGCATTAGAACTGGACACAGAAGTATTGTATTTTTTCTCTAATTATATTATAGCTAAAAGATATGTCACCCTTAAACAGTTCCAGCCAAAAGAGCTTCATTGACATACCCCTTCAATAGCTGTATGGCATCAGCCAAGCTTAATGCCGTCAGGACTTGACACAGAAATGCATTAGTTTTCCTCTAATTATGTTATACATGTAGCTAAAAGAAAAAACTCCTTTAAACTGTAGGCACTCGTGGCTATCAGCATTTCCTAGTTTTGTAATAAGGAATTACTCTCATAGTTGAAGTTTACATCTATTTAATGTATATCATCAATATCTGTTCTCACCTCTTTGACAACACAATTTATACATGTAGAGCTTCAATTTTAGTACTTGTATACTTTTTTAAGTAAGATTTAATACTTGTATGCTCATATGTGCCAGCCCAAGGAAATCCGAATGAAGGAAATCCTTCTTGAGGCCACATGCCACAACCAAGATAGGCCCCAATACAAAGATGTCACAAAACATACCAGCTAGGTTTTAGAACACCACTGCAAGAGGAAGTAAAAACAAAAGACAACACAACATGGACAGATTTCTAAACAAAACGGTTAAAATCACGTGTAGGAATTCTGAATATTAACAGATAGGAAAATTAAAAATTTGGACAGTCAAAATTTCTCACATTAAGGATTTCTGACAGCCAAATTGTCAATCCTACCTAAGAAACTGAAAGGCCACAAATTATGACTCCCTCTGCATAGTTTTGAATTTTCATAAAATTAAATTTTCCCCCATTTGGTATTTTGTTAATAAATATCTGAGGCTGTTAACAAAGCCGAAAGATATGCATTGCCTTTGAGAAAGTAAACCATGGCAGAAACGGAGACAGCCAGCTAAAAGTGCACCAGCCCATTTACAATCCTAAATATATATCAACGGATTAGTTCATTCAACATGTTCCACGATCATTCACATGTTTAACAGGTGTGAAATGAAAACCCACATATACAGTTGGACATTGAAAGGAGAACAAGAGAGACAGCCATGCTAACTCCAGGGTGTGTTTAGATGTGTGTGGTCAGATTAAATAGCCATTGTCCACTAAGCCAATACTGACCATTGGACCATCACAAGCTCTTTATACTTCAATCAGGCAACAGAACAGGTGCTCCTGGTCAAATGCTGATGATCAGTACCAGGGGCCCATTTCACAAAGCGATCTTAGCTTACGCAAAACGCAACTACCATGATGACCAGTGTTTAAGACATAGTGTTGCCATGACAATTACGTTCAACGTAGGTTAAGAGAGCTTTGTGAAACGGGCACAAGAGGGTTATCCAGAATAAAAAGTATAACGTCCAAAATGGTAATTTTGCATCATTTTCTAAGTAACTTGGTGTTTACTATTTATAGTTTACCTATCTCCTACAGGTTTAAATTTCTCAACTTTAAATAGGGTGTATGAATGAGGCAATTGTTTACTTAGGGTGTCCTTTTGGACAGGTGGATACCCCTCTGCCTAAGCCCTTATCAGTACAGAGAATGAATTCTACAAGTTAACCTTGTAAAAGTTTAAAACCCAGAGTTCTTTTATTGGGGAATCTAGAGAACTTCTTATGAACAACTTTACAAAAAAAACCCAACTCTGAACGTCATGAGATAAAGTCCATCTTCCATATTACGGTAAATGCTAGATAAGACCTTGTTTTATGTTATCTTGTCCATAAGTGGCATTAAGTGAGTCTCCTCAAGTATCTGGACAAGTAAACAGCCCGAGACAGTAGTTTAAAAAAAAAAATAAGTATACGCATTAAGATGGATTGGTGTTTCACAACATGGTATAGGGAATTTCACTTACATGTAAACTGGATGCGTGGAATGTAATTTTTTAATTTACCAGCACAATCATAAAATGGGATATATTTATTTAGTTAGAAAGTAAATGTTACTGAAGTGCTCAGCAAAAATAGCATTCCTAACAAGTCTGTATTACAGATTTGTAGGTTTTGTTTCTGTCCATTTGACCATACCATTTCTTCAGACATGCTTTTCGCGGACACATGCAAGTTGAGACTTTAGTGAACTTTGGGCATTCTTGTATTTCTAAAAATACATGATTCATAGACATCTCCTGATAAAAACCTTTGTGTTTTTTCACACTATACAAAATTGTCCTGCATTAATTTTTTCTTAAGAAAATATTCAGGCCATTTTCAACTCTTGAGATATTTTACCATATAGCCACATGTGCAGGCTTGACCATGGAGCAAGGGGAAAAATTCTCTCAATAAAAATGGGAATATCAATACAAACAACTGGGACAAAATATATAAATAAAGGACATATATGTTCAATCAGTCATTCAATTATTTTTTTTCATCTTGATACACACCTATTGAAAACATAGTGTCTGAGTCTTTAAACAATTATATCAAGTCTAATCTTATACAGCATTAACTTGTTAACTAACGAAGGAAACCACCCCCGATGTGAGGTGTTCTTTAAAGTTGGGAAGTAAATCTTGCTCCAGTTCTAAGCAAAAACAGCACTGCTTCACTATCTGTCCTAAGAGTTTGATGGCGAGTTGATTGATAGGTGTTTTATGCCGTGCTTCAGGGTGTTACACTTATATTAGTGGTGTAGCCCAAAACTAATTGCCACTAACGAGAGCCTTCAGCAGAAATAAAAAATATGGGGACCAAAATTCTCATTTTACTTCACTGTAACTGGGTGTCCAATTTTAACAGTTGCCCTATCTCCAGGGTCCAGTTGTTCAAAGCACTATTAAATTTAATCCTAGATAAGATGACATCACTCTATGTTGAAGGTCTATCTCTAATCCTAGATTAGTGGTTTAATCTGCTATTAGCGACTAATCTTGGCTTTGAGCAACCGGTCCCAGCACGTTAAAGTTTCTTAAAACAGGTTGTCCAGAAGAGGCAATTGTTCAACTCAGGGTGTGCATTTGGAAGAGTGGACACTCCTCTGTCTAAGCCTGTGACTATCACCATTATGTTGGAAAGTTAACTTTCGTCGAGTGCTAAGTAAAGACAGCATTGCTACATTTCTGGTAAGAGTCAACATGCAGTTTAATTATGCGGACGCATGTTAGACTTTTGGAAACTGTTAACTGTGCATTTACCTAACTAGCAGCTACTACACATAAATAACTACAAGTCAGCAATTTTGGGTAGGTGCAGACACACTGGAAAGTAATACATGTAAGTAAGTATATTCAGAAGTAAGATCTCCCAGAGCAGCACCTGCTAGAAACAATCTAGCCTGTCAAGATTTATTGTGATCCTCAAGGGCAGAATGTACCCAGGTCTTATCCACTGACTCACCAGGCTCAGGGATTTAGGGTCAGTGTAGAAAATAGTTCTGCCTGAAGCACTGCCCTACTCAGGCTGATGAGAACTCCACAGGTGGCCTGACTGGTAAGAAGGATTCTGACCAACTTCATCTACAGACTGCTGGGTTTGATTCGGAATACATCTACAGAACACCTATATCAACCTTAAGACCAACTGGTACAATCTGAACAGCTCTTTGAATGACTTATAGAAAATAACGGTTCTCTGAGGGATGAAAACAAATTTCTGTCCTCCCTTAGGGAACTTACCTGGCGCATTGGGCTTTCACGCCTTTTTCACCACCTAGTTCTTTACCAATGGAACAATCAAATAGATAAACTTGATTTTTTTTTTTAAATATTGATTTTTTTATTTTTTTTTACATGGAGTTTTTAAGAAAGGCTCCAAAGTTTATTTCTTTATTTGAGATATGTAAAGCTTACTACATGTATTGGGAAAAGGTCTGTGACATTTGTTGAATTGTACCGTAACATTATATTTTACCACCATTTAATCATTGGAAAACTCCAGTCAAGCAAAGAATCCCTTTACATCTCAGGCCGAGAACTAGCCTTGAAAAAAGTACAGAGGAGGAATGGGCTGTTGTATCCTGTTGCCCTGGTGCTAACAGGGTTAACAGGTGACATTAAGTGGATCTGTTTGTGATGTCTTTGTATTACGTCCTGGGGTTGTCCTGTATTTGTATTGGTTGTGTTTGTTTGCTGCTAGTGGCATCGAGGGTAGTTTCCTTCAGACACAGGGAATGTAACCAGTCTGCCCCAGTCCTTAGACCCGGGGTAATGTTTTTTGTTAGTTTTTAAGACCATTCAATACAGAAGTTTCTTTTGGGATATCTAGTGAGTTGTGGCATTTGTCCACAGTGATGGACATTGGGTTAGAATTTCATTTTACAACTAGATAATGAATAACTGTGCCATTTTATTGTAATTGTTTAAAACAATTAAGTGTTTGTAAACATGTGTGAACGAGGGGTGTTAAGAGGATATTAGTGAAATAACCTGAAGTACAGCATTTAACCCCAATCAAGCAAACAATTTTATTAGAAATTAAATGATCCTGTACTACAGAGTTATAACAGAATAACAATGCTGAGAACATAATATCATTATCTACACGCATATATATACGTATATATATATACCCATATGTGTACACAGATGGCCATTGTATGGGGGCATACTTGTATCTGGGTTCATTTATTGTTGCAACCCGAAAATAACGAAAATACTGTTAATCTTTACTTTCTGAAAGACACAAAAAAAATCAACTGATGGTAGATTTGTTTGTTTGGCTGGTGTTTTATGCGATACTGAAGGTTATTTCACTCACAAGACAGTGCCGGGTTATTGGTTAAACGAAAGCACTCTCAGCATCACTGGCAACAAACAGGACAATCCTTACTCCAAGACACAATAGTAGACCATAACTCAGAGAAATGACAAGATACTAAATTTTGGTTCATTAAACCATCTGGTTTAATATACTGAAATATAGAAACTTAACATGCTTATATTGTTGTTTCTGGGATTTGTAACTTTGGTCTGCTATGTCAAATTATTCAGTGGAAAAATCAGAGTATATGAGATTTCTCCAAGACACAATACACAGACATTACAAAACAGCTGGGCTTGTGCTGTAAAATTGTCTAAGAACATATAAGCTTACCCTATATTACCGGCCATAAAATGACTCTTTTGGAAGCTATTTAAAAGACTTGGAAATTGTGTCTGAGAGACAAAAGATGAATTGGTTAGTAAGAAAACATCAACATTTGTCAGAAAACATAAATTTGTTAGATAACATGCTGTAATATTGTCACAATAAGCAAAAAAGTTATGATTTGTCATGGACAAAATTTGAGGTGATTTAGGCTATGATACATGTACAGTCAGAAACATTCTTTAATATACAAAAGTTCAACAGTGATAAACTTGGCTAGTCTGTATATGTGTCAGGTCATTTTGTGCCTGTCTAACACCCAGCCAACTGAAATGAATACCATACTTAAACTAAAAGCAATTTGATTGAAACCATACTGTCAGTGTGGGTACACTGTGCTTGGGGGCTTGGTGGTCTGGCTACAACACAGCTTGTTCTCATAGCATACTCGTTACTAAATCAAGACACTGTAGATGTTCAAGGGAGAATTTGTTTTGAAAACTAAAGATTAAAAAGTTACTTCTGACATTAATTATACTCAATTAAATGAGAATATATATTTTTAGAATTAAATATGGAGAAGTATCTTCTTATATTTGTTTAAGAATGAAAATATCAAAGTTATTTGAATGCAAATTTTTTTCAGAATTAAAGTTTATAGAGTTACTTCTCATATTTGTTTAAGAAAGAAAATGTCTAACCCATTTGAATGAGAATTTTATTTTCAGAATAAAAGATCATAGAGTTACTTCTGGTAAAAAAATTATACTCATTGCCAAAATCAAAAACATATTTTCGGAACATAAAGCTACAACACAAAACGGTGTGAAACAAAAAGACATTTAGTAAAATTTGGCTTGTATTCATTTACTCAAGCTTACACACTGTACTATGACTGACAGATAGGTAGATTTATTTAAAACAAGTTGCTCAAAGGTATTTACATTACAACAATGTATATCATCAGTTAATAGTCAATATTACACAGATATTATAAAAATAGTAATATAGCGACATCAATTTTGGTTTGAAATATTTCAGGCGTCAATATTTTTTTTCACAAACAAAATGGCTCTAAGAGACGTCTTTGATATGATATCTTCCTTTAGTAATGATTATTTGTATTGTCAAATAATTAAATAGGTTACAATCTCAAATTAAGCAATTTAATGTAGGTTTTAAGCATGGGGGATAGGTTGCTTGTTTCAATATACTTAATTGGGGTTTCATGTTGAACTTTAGCTTATAAATGTCATTGAATTGGTGAGTGGATGCACCTTTTGGAAATCAAGTTCAGAGAGCAACAAGAAGCTACCCTCTTCCCGCCAGGGGCTTAGCCAGAAATCAGAAGCAGTGTGTCCAAAATGGTCATTTTGCTTCACTTTTCATATAACTGGGTGTCCAATTTTGACAGTTTTCCTATCTGCTGCATGTTAAAATTTCTTAAAACAGGGTGTCCAAATATGGCAATTGTTCACTTTAGTGTGTCCACTTGGATGAGTGTCTGCCTAAGCCCTTGCATTCCGCCCATGTGAGTAATAATATTGCTTTAAAATTTGATGCCACCCTCTATAGCCCATTAAAAGATTGTTTGTTTGTTTGTTTGATTGGGGTTTAACGCCATACTCAAGGGTATTTCACTCGACGATGACGATGGATTGTCCACTTCACACTGCAACTTGCCTTATTACAGAGAGGAACCAGGAAGAAACCTTGTAAAAACCACCCCCTAACGGATTTCATCCTGTGAACGGTACATCGAAGCAGGATTAGGACGAGAACACACTACCATTAAGCCAGGGTTGTGGGCCTCCCATTAAAGGAAAGAAATGGTTCAAAGGAATACAGATCATCCCTCAATAACCTTTCAAACAGTATGCCCTTTGACCACATGCAGGAAGTAAGCCATGTTTTTAATTACATGTACAGAAGACATTCTGAAGTCACATTGGTAAGCATGAACATCAAAATATATTGCTTACAGCTTCACTAATAAAACTTGGCAATAAGATTCACTCTAGATTTTGTGAATTCTCACTAACTGTAACAACTTATCATGAATCAAAGGTTAAATATGAAAGAAATTCTCTAAAATAAAGCACAAATTATGTGTAGGTCATGCAGTCTGTAATTAGGTCATTGCTGAAAATGGTCCAAGGTCAGGAGGTCAATGGTAGAACAGTCATCTTTTGTTGCATAGGAAACTTATTCTATACCAG
>JARFOD010156721.1:0-12209 GCA_031763545.1 Mopalia muscosa | reverse complement strand
GCTCATTATTACTATTACACAGTTTCCGTGTCCCACAGACAGCTCATTATTACTATTACAGTTTCCATGTCCCACAGACAGCTCATTATTACTATTACAGTTTCCGTGTCCCACAGACAGCTCATTATTACTATTACAGTTTCCATGTCCCACAGACAGCTCATTATTATTATTACACAGTTTCCGTGTCCCACAGACAGCCCATTATTACTATTACACAGTTTCCATGTCCCACAGACAGCTCATTATTATTATTACACAGTTTTCGTGTCCCACAGACAGCTCATTAATACTATTACAGTTTCATTGTCCCACAGACAGCTCATTATTACTATTACACAGTTTCCGTGTCCCACAGACAGCTCATTATTTCTATTACACAGTTTCCGTGTCCCACAGACAGCTCATTATTACTATTACAGTTTCCGTGTCCCACAGACAGCTCATTATTACTATTACACAGTTTCCGTGTCCCACAGACAGCTCATTATTACTATTACAGTTTCCGTGTGATGAATGGGGATTTCTAACAGCTCTCCTAAAAATACAGCTATGGTGTAGTCTAATCCAACAGATTCAGATTTGGTGCATTTGTTTGATTGGGGTTTAACCCCTTACTCAAGGGTATTTCACTTATATGACGATGGATTGTCCACTTCACACAGCCTTATTACAGTGGAAAACAAAGAAGAAACCTCGTAAAAACCACCCCTGCGATTACCGGAGCCACAATGTGTAACTCGCTCATATACCGGATGGTCAACAGGCAGACTCGATCCCGTGAACGGTAAATCGAAACAGTTTCAATCGCTCCCACTGAGCCACCGCCACGGGCCCTAAATACGGTAGAAAGCTGAGATAAAACCTTGCAAAAACCACCTTTGTAATCGCAAGAGCCACATCTTGTGACTCACTCGTACACTTGATGGCCGACAGACTGACTCAATTCTATGAAACGGTGAATAAAAGTAGGATTAGTAAGTGTGCTCGCTGTCACTAAGCCAAGGCTGCGGGCCCCCAATAGATTACATTTAAGACCATCAAAGCTTATTTACTTACCTTGTGTAGCTTCATTAGGAATAACGACGCTCTGTCGTCCTGTGAAGTTATCTTCTATGTATTGTGCACACTTGTGTTCACACCGTACTAGATGGGTTGGTGCTGGGTGTTCTGAGGAAACAGAAAGTCAATGTCAAATATATGAGTCACATTAAATAATTTTAAAAAATGTAAAACTTTAAAATAAGTTTATTTGGATTTTAAAAAGTCATGCTCAAAGAAATTTCACTTATATGATAGATGGTCCATTAATCTCCCAGACCAATTAAAATACCAAAATCAGAAGGAAACCCCATGATTAACTTGCTTGAAAACAATATATGTAATTTTCAGTTGGGATTTTTGATTGTTTTAACCCAAAGGTTATGCTCACTGATGTGCCAGGCAGTCTTACTTATATTGATAGTACTTTCAAACTTAAAAAACATGTGTCAAATTCAATAGAACAAAGTATATCTTTGAATAAAAATGTTCCCTTTAATGCGCTACCTATGCGCAAATAGGTGTTGTTATTTTCATTTATAAAATCTGCATCCATTTGATTCAAAAAGAGGTGAATTTGAGGGTTCACACTTTACATTATTTTCACTAGTTCACCAGAAGTCAAACGGTTGAAAAAAATCTATGTTCATTAAAAAGGTACTAATAAATAGGCCCTAATAAATAATCACAAAACCTAATTAATTTTTAATTAACCTGAAGTCCTGCCGAGCCAATCCAATTAAGTTGGCAGAAATTGCCTTTTAATTAAAAGATTTATGGCAAAGGCCAATTACAGGTAATAGTTGGCAAATAAGAAATACTTTGATTAAAAGGGTTGCTATGGAGATTTGACAAGCTCTGCACACACCAATCAGCACATTTCAAGTACTGTTTCCAACGTAATGCAGGTGCTGCTCTCTTTCAATCAATTCTATCCAATCAATCCATGGTCCAAGGATCATCTCTAATAACCCATTTTAATAATACAGGTTCTCAGAATAACTGTTTCTAAGGCAACAAGCTCATCCCCTTAATGAGAATGCCACGTGGAAATCATTGTTCCAGAAAGTAGTACGGCTTTCAGGCTATGACTTTACATATCGCAACCACATTAATTAATTATGATATGTATACATTAAACTAATTATACAGTTAACCATAATTGGTCATTATTAGATTAATTATTCAATGAAGGTGAATGCTCCTTAATATACCTAAGTGACATAAGGTTTATGATGTAATCTCCAGGTAAACACTGGACTGTGAATGCATGTAGTTTAATTCTAACACAGGAACACTTTTCCCTTAATACAAGCACAAGCTATACTAGCAAATGACAAATTTAAAAAAAAATTAAAATTCGATGTAAATTTTTCTGTGCCTGCTTTTTCTTAATATTTTAAAAAAAAATTAATAAGATCTTAAAATCCAGAGCTGAGATGTAGAACTCACCTAAAAACTAAAGAGATGGCTAAAACATTTTTACTTGAAGACCATTTACTTACTCTCATTAAATTCTTTACACGTTGCATGATTGGGGCAACGTTTGACAACTTCTTGCACATGTTCAGGTTTCATGAAAATGGGCATGGCGCGGATAATAGTGCCAGGGGGTGGGGATATAGCCGTCTTAAACCTCACGGGGCATGTCGTGGCCATTCGCACGTACAACTTCTTCAATAAATCTGAATACTGTAAAAAAGAGAGACGAAAAATGAATTATTGCCCATGTCTTAAGAGAAAGTGAGTGAGTTGATTGAGTGTGTGAATGGAGGGCCTCAGGGAAGATCAACAGTTCCTACCCTCAATAAATAAAGCTTTATTATTATCATTATAATTAAATGTTTTGATCGGTTAATTGAAATGCTAGATTGATCAGAAATACTAATTTGATCAGCCATTATTGATTAACATAGTAAAGTCTCCAAAGTTGATCAGTCACTGTTAATATTTGTTAGGTTATTGCTGAAAACTGGTCCATCTCTGCATGTTAATTGACCAAATTCTTAAATAACAAAACAAATATTTCTTAATTTTACACTAAGTTCAGTCTTGTTTACATATTAACATCAATCTTTTACTTTTTGACCAAATTTTTCATTAAACTTTGCTGAAAGATTCAGCAAAACAATTCCTATTGTCCAAAGTCTAACTTTCTTTTTTTGGAATATCATAAACATGAAAATTATTATAAAATGGATTCAATCCATCTACATGTAGAATTGAGGATATTTCCTCTGATCCCTATAGAAAGAGCTACGGAATAAACAGTTTGCCTAATCACTTACTGTCCATGTGGTTGATTTGGTTTCTTTTGATGGTTGGGAGAAAGATATTTCAAATCCGTAATCACCGGGATAATTTGTACTGTTTGAGGAAAGAAAAACAAGATTACAAATGTTTATCTAAATACCACTACCAATTGTCCACTTCTCATTCTGTCTCACTAAAATGGGGCAAAAACCGAGAGTAAACCTGACGAAAATCCCCACGATGTTGGGGAACTCAATTCTGCGATTATTTTTATATAGATATGCTATATGTTACATATGCACTTTCCACTGGTTTTTTAAAATACATATGATAAATGTGCCTTTGTGAAAATAGAGCAAAATGCTTGAAAATACAATCTTCATTGAAAATGAAAATGGGATTAAAACATTTGTCAAAATCAGTGGCAAAATGCAAATATAGATGAAGACTGCAAACAATTTAGGAAACGCATAAATTGGTGCTCTTAAATTTAGTTTGCACTTCCTTTGGGGAAAATCTTGTCAGTTCTCCTCAACAGCACAGGCCTTAGACCGACAGATAAATCTAACAGTAAATAGATGTTTGTGTGTAACAAAAAAAAAAAAACACAATTATTTACAGGCTGTGCAAAGTTGGTGATATATTTTTTATCGTATGCCAAAAGGCATTAAGGACCAAAACTCAAGCCAACATACATTGATTTAAAATGACTCGTTAGGCTCATTTTTGCAAACAATGTTGGAGTACAACTAGATTGTCTGCCTTGGCACAACTCTTCAACTAATGGAGGATACAAAGATCATTCAGTTAGTTCCCTGACAGAGCTCGGTAATTGGCAATATGAATGAGCAATTGATTAATTTTTTTTTCTTGGCCAGGTAAAAAAAATCAATACAGATCAATAACCAAAACAAAGCATTCCTAGTGTATGGATATAACCAGCTTAGGAACATCAAATTGATCGACTGCAATTTCTCACACTGTAATTTGCTGGGGACTTGCTTTGTGTGGGGTGACTTGGCAGAGAAGGAAGTTGGCAGTGTGACAATTTTCAACTGTCAATCAACATGTTGCAGCCAAGTAGGTGTGGCCTAAATTGTTCTTCTCCTTGTCAGATGAAATGGTATGAGTCAGCCACATCTATTTACATGACTATTGGACGCTGACCCTAATACATAAAATAAACATTGTAATTCTACACAGGGTCAATGTTTATCTTGGTTATTTTTATAACTCTCGTTTATTGTTACTATGCTGTTACTGATACATGTTTCAAATGTCACTAAATAAATTATAACTACTTTAGTGAACTACATAGTCTCCAGATAGATCAGATCCATATTCTACAGCCTTGGAAATAAACATGTGAGAATATTTATATTATGTTTCAGGCACACAGAGTTAATATGATGGGCCCTGACATATGGACATGTTTGGCTCTTTTAAATAACACTAATTAAATGAAAATCACCCAATATGCTCTATTTTTTCTCGCAAATTTATGATTATCGTGATCTTTAAAATCAAAGTCCACATGTTTTATAGATCTGAGGAAAAATTTGTATCAGATTTCAAGGGCAAAGTTCAATAACAAAAAAGGCCCATGCCCTACTAACTGCTATTTTAGTACATGTATTACAGTAAATCAATTTATAATGCTCAGATCAACAGTAATAAAACCCTGTAAAATAAAGAAATACAGATTGCAATTGTGCTAGTGGCCTATTTAATACATTTCAAAGAAGGTACAAATATATCCATGTATGTAAATGTATTGTGAGTAACCTCTTCTTTTTCAATAACCACATCCATTGTAACTAATCTATCACAAAATGATTTTTTTCCACATCTGCCTTATGTAGTATAATATGTAGTTTGTTAATCGAGGGCTTAGGCAGACTTCTGTCCACCTGTCCAAATGGACACACTGAAGAGAACAATTACCTCATTTGGACACCCTGGTTTAAGAAACTTTAAGGTGCAGGAGATAGGAAAACTGTCTAAATTGGACACCCAGTTTTTTGAAAAGTGAAGCAAAATGACCATTTTGGACACCATACTTTTGATTTCTGACTGAAAGCCTGTGTTTTTAATGTTGAAAACTTCACAACAGAAATCTTGATTACCACATATTTCTAACAAACCCTGAATGTATAGAACAAGTATTCGTTCAAGTGTTCATAAAGTGGCAAACACAGATTTCTTCAATCTGATCAATAACAAGTTTTGTAACAAGCTTATTTGTTGTTTTTTTTAAACAAAAATCCTGCAAACAAGTCATTATTATGCACAATTTATTATTTTTTTCTCATACAATGATCAATCTACTAAGTGACTTTATAAAACTTAACTTTTTTTATTACGGGAAAATGTGGTCATCAAGTTACGATAATTTGTATATACTTGCTGTTACAACAAACGTCCCAATATTATTTTTGTCACTGTCCTTCAACTCAAAATCATATTAACAATGCAGCAGTGACTAAAATCTTGAACTAAAATGTGCTTTCCAAGAGTAGATTATACCCAAATACTTTTATCCCGAACATTTCTCCTGGCTGATTTAAAAAAAAATAACAGTGTAAACAAGAGAAAAGAATAAGTACTCAAAACTTTGTCAGTCCAGTGTAACTCTAAAACCACGATACCCCTGGAAAAATGTCAAAGTTTGAAAAAAATCATAAACATTATGTACTGTAGGTTTAACTTTTATGCGTTAAATTCAACTTTTGACATAGATATTGGAGTGGGTTTTATAAAAAATTATAATTATTACGGTTATTTTGCTCATGTGACAGACTGCCGGTGTAATGGGCAGAGGAAACAAGTTTAATACCTCAAGCATCCAATGAAGATATTACAGGAAACACTACAAACAGATGAGCATGTGTTGTTCTTTAGCTTTGGGAGTACTGAGGCAACAAGAAACGTCTTCCCATTTACCACAATTTGAGAGCCACCAGTTGATGACAGTTTTTACTTCAGGCATGACCCATTGATGCACAGCATCATTGAGACAGTGAGAAACGAAAGGAATGAGAGAGAAAACTACAATTATGAGATACCTTATTTGTGTAAAATAAGTAACTTTAGACACCCCTGTATTGATTTCTTGCTATGATCATTAAGTGTTAATGGGATTTAAAACAACTTACTTGGATGGGACGGCAGGAACTGGTGATTGAAGGTGACTGGGAGAGTATGGAGGTGGTGATGTGATTTGCTGCAGAAACAAAAACGAAAGTGAAAGTAAGAATCCAAACGGAAGTGAAAAGATAAGCGACAGTACAGAAATAAAATGCATTACAATGCGATGTTCAGAAACATTTAGAGGAGACAAATTTTTGTTGCATGACCTTTTGTGAGAGTGCTACAAGCTTTACTGTCAACAGAAAACTTTGGATTGGGTCTTTATTGTTGTAAAAAAAAATATCAACTTTTCCAATTTAATATAAATGGCATTTTATCAACAAGTTTTGCCAGATATTAAATTCTATTAAAAAGACAGAACAGTAACGATGAGATTAAAAACAGTGGAAATACATCAATGTAGTTTATATGAGCCAGGTACTCAACACATTCTAGCAGAAATAATTCAGATTTAAGTTTTTGCTGTCTATAAACTTTTACATTACCTGCAATAAGAAAACGTTTAAACCTTAATTTTAAATTATATATTGTCTTCATAAAAGCAAAAATATTTACAGCCAATGTGATTCTGTCATGAAAATATCTAATTATTGGATCACAGTTGCGCAGTATGGAGATTCCCTTTATAATTAACAAGTCCTATTAAAACACTACATATATGAAAGTACTTACTCCTTCATGAAATGGACTGGCTGAACTGGAAATGATGTGTGACTTTGAATCAGGTGATAAATTGTTTGTGCTTGTCTGTGCAATGATGGGATTCAACTATTCAAAACAAACATAAATATTAAATATTAGTTCAATAAATGAATCTACGTAATGACAGATTCCTAAGAGTGAGGGAAATCTGAAGTAAAACTATTGGGGGTTAAAGGCAGGTTTACACATACAGGAGTGAGAACAGTTTTCATGAAGACATTTTTGAACAAAGAATAAACCACATGGGCTTAGGCAGAGGGATTTCCGTCCACCCATACTTTTGACACCCTAAATTGAACAATGGCCTCATTTGGACACCTTGTTTTAAGAAACTTTAACATGGAGGAGATAGGGAAACTAAAAAAGTGAAGCCAAATGACCATTTTGAACACAATATTTTTTATCCCTGGCTGAACCCCTATTGTATACTTCCCCCCATAATGTATTTCTTCTTTTGAGATAAGGTTGTTTGTATTAAAGAAAGCTTGTAGTAGTAACAGGTAACTTATTTATTTAAAACCACATCATGCTTTTCCAGGTAAACTAATGTAAGGCACCACAATTGAAACATACAGACTGAGTCTCCTGCACCGTATGTGTGAAATAAGCACAAAACGATTATCTATAGAATCTTCATCATCAGTTTGGTTGCCATTCAACTACAATACCATAGTTCAATTGAAATCTCTTTCAGGGAGAAATGCAGAAAATAATATTTATGACATACGGAGTGAGGACAGTTTTCAGGACATTTTTGAACAAAGACTAAACCACAGGGGTTTAGGCAGAGGGATTCATTTAAAACCATACAGACTGAGTGGGAGAAATGCAGAAAATAATATATAAGAATTATGTGAAATTTGGATATGAATCTATGACCTTACATTTTGTGTTCACGAGAAATTTGACATTTCATTCAAGGAGTGATTGTTACGTTTTAAAAATAGTGAATTTTTTAAAAATATTATTGTAAACTGAAAGTGTGACTTTAGCCAGTTATTGATATTAAACGAAGCTCTTTCACACAATTTTGATTGTAATTGTCAGATTTTGAATACTAATCACCAGAGCACACCGTTGATTGGGTTTAATTATCAATAAAACCATTAGCCCAGCATGAGTCTAGTCTTAACTAGAGACCTGTCCACCTGTTTGGGACAGCCAAATATCTAAAAATGGTCAAAATGACAGGCATTGTGAATTTTAACATGGGAAAGATTGAAGAATTGAAAATGAAAATCTTGATATATATGTACATGTAGAAAAAAAAAACAAAAAAACATAAAACACGAAGAAACCTTTCAGGATTTAAAAAAATAAACAAAAAACCCCTGAATATCTGATAAAGTTATGATTGATTTTAAATTTGATGAAGATAAAAAGATAAGATCAACAAAGAAATAAAAATATAAGTATTTCACTGTTGTTTGGAATTCATCTTGTATCAGGACGAAATCTACACAAATGTCAAAGAAAGAATTAAAAAATTCAACAATAGGAACAGTAAACAAAATCCGTGTGAAATTGACAAATAAGTTAATGTAACTATTAAGTCATAGATGTAAAATGATTAACAAATTTCTAGAAAAGTCATTCCAGTGTAAGACGTCTATATTGATGTTAGTTTGAGCTTAATCTGACCATACAGTTTTAACACAGTGTGTCTAGTAAGTATGATGCTGAGATCATGTCCATGTAATTAATCTACTTGACACCTAATAACATTTCACCTTTAACAGGTGTCCATTCCTTTTGGCAGTGATTATTTCAATTTACCTTGAAATTTAACACTAAACAGTTAAAATAACACCTAACTAAGTAACAGTAAAACGAATCCCAAACACTTACAACAAGAAAAGCTACCCGTCTTTACAACATTTTTTATCTGCAAATATCACAAAATAATGTTATATTGTAATAATTTAAGCTCTGCTTATTAAGGCTATGTCTTGTGCTAGTTTTGAAGTATGTTTTGTTATAGCTGTACAGGTACAAAATTCTTTTTTAACAAAAATACAAAACCCTCAGACTTATTTTTAGGTTAACTGGAGTTTCTCAGTAAGGTGTGTCTTTGATACGGAAAAGATAAGATAACCACGAACATCTCTGAATTCATGGCCAACATACTTATATTTGGATATTTTAATTTATTTAAATGAAATAAATATTCTTTTAAAACATACACGTATGATCTATTTGTTTCATTGTTTTTAGCATTTTTATACCGCCATTTTCTTGGTCCAACTGTACCACATACAAAACTAAGCTCGGACTAAAAGGAACAATCTCTTTAAATTTAGGGTTAATTTTTGGCTTATCTCTCAGGAAAAAAACAAACAAACTAAAAACAGAGCGAAATTAAAAAAAACAAACAAAGAAATAAAAAAAAATAAAATAAAAAAAAACATGTGACACAATAATAAAATATGCTAAAAAATCAAACATAAACTGTTCTTCAATTTCCACCTTGTTTATCTGATTGAAAATAATTAACTCAATAAAACAAAAAGAAATTTTTGATTACTAGATAAGGGGTGATAGCTGTATAGCCTTAGGGTGCCCTACCTCATGGGGCACTCAATACCCACATGACAACTGTCAAAATTTCTCCAATCACCCCTTAAACAAATAATGAGTCGTTCCTCACTTACCCTATATGTGGTATATCCAGTCCGTTCAAATTTCATCATTATGAAATTAATTATTTTCCGCTCAAAAAATAAATAAATCCACGGTGTTAATTTTGTAATCTACATGGAAGCAGGTAAAATTTTCCAACACAGCTTTCTGCTTGATATAGTATTCTCTTAATGTAAATCCTTGATCAGTGTTTACAACAGTAAACAAGTCCCGTCATGTTACTAGGCTTCTGAGGTTTGAACATGCCTAGACATGCCGTAGCTGTCAAACTTCAGCATGTACCACGTGCTCTGTTAGCTCAACATGCTCTTTTGAATATATTATGCTAATATTACGGACTACTTCCGGACATGTGCAGTAAGGAATTTTTAAATGTGATTTATTTACATGTAGTTCACAGGTGTGGGAATACAGGATTGGGGGTGTGTATGCTAACACCCCTGAGCTATTACAGGGGGGTCTTTCAATTCTGAGGTCAGGGGACATGGAACATGTGCAGTGATAATTTTTCTGTCAAACGGTGAACCATATGTTTGGATTTTAGCCAAAAATAAAGGTCACTGGGCATGAGCAGTTGATAATGTAGGACAGAGCCAATCATAACTAAAGACAGCTCTGGCCTACTAATGAAGCCACATGTCGGTCAGACAGCATACAGGTTTAGCATTAGCTCAGCTGACCTGCATTTGAAGAGCAAACCCGTTGCCATAGCAATATCTGCAAAGTTGACAGACAGCTCTAACTACACGACCCTAGAAAGAGATATAACCCAGGTATAAATATACCCAACAATGGCAATTTTATTGTACTGGCAAATCCCTGGATAATAAAAATAAAATTAATGAGAAGTAAAAATAGAAAGACAAAAAAAACAAAACAATTTTGTTATAATAATTTTTTTATGAAAGTTAAAACTATTTTATGACAGGAAAATTGTGAAAATGACAGTTTGCTGATATAATTGGGTTTTTTTTCGGAATAAATTTGTAATTACCTGGGATTTCCTTTAAACCTCTTAGAGGTGAACATACCATGTGTGGATTTTCTCACCTATTGTCGTCCATTCATTCTGCTAATTATCGCATTGCGATCTAATTATGCAGTGCCTTTGTGTAAATGCCTTTGAAAAATGTCTGATTTTCTAACAAAGGTGCCATGAATTTTCACGCATGATTGATCGCTGAGCATGCATTTGACTCCCAAATGGGCGTCACAGCATGAAGCAGCTTCAGCCATGTTCTTAAATCTATTAACACTCAGCGTTAACCGTTACGTTTAAATAATTGATGGCACATCCATCTGGTTGCTTGTAAACTATCTGTCTCTTTAATAAAATAGTAAATGACTAAACCAAGTAAAACAGGAAAACTTGCACTATACTATAACGGTACACCTGTAAACTTTAATTGAGCTCATCCCAGCATATTTTAAACAGAAGCATGGTGTTTAATAAATAATCTCTTCCAAGAGGACTGCAAATGTATTGACAAATTATATCTCTCTCATATAAATAAAATATCAGCTGTAATGCTTAAATAATTAATGCTGTTTCCATCAAATGGTTTGTATACCTGATAAAATATTAAACAACTGAAAAGAGTTGAACAATGAAACTAGTAATTTAAGTTTACAATATAGTAAACTAATGTTTATACATAATCCATCAGCCAAAGATTAGTGTTGTATATGTAAACGTAAAGTTTATCTACATTGTACATGCACAAATTTAAAGGTTTGCCAGTCAAATACCCACATGTACATTAAAATTGGTTACAAAAAGTGTTAATTTTTTAAGAAAATTTACTTTGAATTACAACCTAACAGCGTTATAGCTCAGATTGAAAATTTTGCCTGTCTAAATTTTCAAATCTTTGTACATGTTTTAAATTCAGAATTTATCATTCTAAAAATTCACATATTTGTAAAACTTGTGTCAGCTAACTTGTGTCAGCTCAATGAAAGAAAAAAAAAACAGTGACAAAAGACAAAGAGAGAAGCAGCACAGAAATCAATACAGAGATATTGATGCTGATAACCTAGTACTCATATAAGGTTAAAGTTTAAACCACCACACTTTTACAGAAACACATGTAACATAAACTGAAAGCAAAGTGACAGGATTTATAGAAGGGCTGATTGTGCTGCTTTAAACCATCAGAGCATGTATGTGTTATAAATTAGTTATTTAGCAGTATTTTGCTTCCATTTTGTGTTTTTTTATTTATTACAGCATAGTACAGAATACTATTTTTTTTATTACAGCATAGTACAGAATACTATTTTTTTTATTACAGCATAGTACAGAATACTATTTTTTGTATGTATTTTTATGGCTCTTTTGTGTATTTGTAATAAATGATGTGTACAAAATACTTGAGAAAACCTCAGGTAGTCAGATCTGAACCATTTCTGTATTCATTGTT
>JARFOD010156710.1:0-12209 GCA_031763545.1 Mopalia muscosa | reverse complement strand
AGTCAGTCAGTCAGTCAGTCAGTCAGTCAGTCAGTCAGTCAGTCAGTCAGTCAGTCAGTCAGTCAGTCAGTCAGTCAATCAATCAATCAATCAATAAATCAACCAACCAACCAATCAATCAATCAATCAATCAATCAATCAATCAATCAATAAAATAATCCAGCCAGCCGGTCGGTCATTGGGGTATTCTTCGATTGAATCAAATGTCTTAATTGATTTATTATTCAATTTGCCGTCTACATAATACATTATAAACCATGCAATCGGTTTTATTTTAATGATGGCAACTTCTTAACTTAGGTATAAGGCTATAAGTTAAAATATAGGAATTAACTTACAGCATAAAAGTGAAGCAGTTTGTACGGCTTTATCACAGATATTCTCTTATGTGAAGAGAAATGGCTCTGGGTGTAAACTTAGAAGATTAACTGATTCGTCCGTTTTAATTTATCGACATCAATTTGCCAGTGTGATTAATTTAAATAAATATATTAACGTTACCTGCATCGTGGGAGTTATTCTGCGGCCGCCACTTTGGTTAAAAAAAAGCTATCGCGGGAAATTGCATGTCTAAATATATTGTTGTGTATTTTTCGTGCGAAGTGTGGGAAAGAAAGTTAAACACTCAATAAAATCATAACTTTACAAAGCATATGGCCAATGCCAGGATCCACATTGCGCATGGGTGTAAAAAGGCTGTGAAATTCTCGGGTTAAAATATCGTGCGAAGTGTGGGAAAGAAAGTTACACACTCAATGCATCCCCTGTTTAAGAAGTGCAAGGTGCTTTCTGCAGGGTGCTTCGGTGTAGTTAAGCTGTAAGACATAATACCCTTTATCCGAACATAAAAGAGCGACAAAGAATGGGTGCACATTCAAATAAATTTAATTACCCATATACCCCGGATGTGGAGTTGTTTGAACCATTATCGCTCCGTATAGTCCTTGTACCCAATAAAGGATGACGAATAAACAGAGAGCAAGCAGTCAATTTCCGTTGGGGAGTTTTTATTTGCGTCTATTTGAGAAGCATTTTCAGTAATCGGATTTAACTCGACTAAACTAATAAACGTGTTGGCCGATTTAACACCTGTATTACAAAGATTAGCACAAGTCTGTAAGCGTGTATAAACTCAGTGTCAATATCAAACTTTAACAACAGCAAGATAGAGGACAAAACGGACCGGAAATATTATGTGTTTATGATGTGAGCATCCGGCAAAGTTTAACGTGTGTTAAATTTGTCAGTCCAGTTGATAAGTTATGTAGTATTGGTTATTAACTTATAAGTGCAATCGTATTTTCGTGAGAGTTTCCTTTGTGGACGAGACTATGCGTACCAGACCATCGCGCATTAATTTCCTC
Organism: Mopalia muscosa; assembly: GCA_031763545.1. Lineage (NCBI taxonomy): Eukaryota > Metazoa > Mollusca > Polyplacophora > Chitonida > Mopaliidae > Mopalia > Mopalia muscosa. The sequence goes on along the minus strand of JARFOD010156710.1, from coordinate 10,845 downwards.
CAATATTTGGGACGACCTGTCAGCCACAGCCCAGCAAATAAAAGAAGTGCAAAACCAGATGGACTGAGTGTATCCAGAAGTCTGCTTGATATCAACGTAGGAAGTAGAATTGATTATATTTTAGAATGTCATAAGTGTTGTCCTCTGGCTAAGGGCAGTTTGTTTGAAGAGTAGCAAACTATCAATACTGCCTTTAGCACTGGAGGAAAATTATCGTTTCAGCGTTATGGGAACCCTCACATCTTAGCAGTACTAGTGTCAATCATTTTTGGAAAACGCCACCGTCATATAAGTAAAATATAAGTACGGCGTTAAACACCAATCAATCGATCAATTTGATTTGGTTACGGTTAAACAATAAATTTACACTGATCCATGAATTATTATAGACTGAAAAACGGATAGACGGACTGACCGACCAAAACGGCCGACAAATAATAATGATCATCCAATCTGTCGGTAAGTCAGCCAGTAAACAACCAACCAGGGCCGGGTCCGCAAGTGTCGAAAGAAGGCACACAATTTTGTTAACTAGAGAGCCCTTTAATTTTTAGTTCGTCACACACTACATTACCACAATGAATTACCACAAATTCCTCCGTCTTAGCCCTACGTCTAGCCTATCTCAACCCATGGTGAAAGTTGGAAATTGATCCGCCGCTATCGCCGGCCTGTCAAAACTTATATCTGATTTTTCTCTGATTTTTTTGGGATACAAAAGTAACAAAAATCTAGCTTATTCTTTTTTACCTGACGTTTAAATAAAGTTTTATTGTAGTTTCTCGCACAAGCTGACACGTATAAGTTATCTCCCTTTGCAAACATAAGATTAAAAACCGTCAGAAAATACATATTGCAAGTAGGTACAATTCTAGAGATTGTTTCCAGTGTATCTAAAGAAAATCAGAGAAAAATAAAAAATATGTTTTGAGAGGCCGGCCATAGCGGGGTATAAATTTTCAACTTTCATCATGGGTTGAGATAGGCAGGACGTAGGGCTAAGACGGAAGAATTAGCCCTATACATTGTGCTACACTACATCTGCTATTGCTATGCCACATCCGGCTCTTTGCCCGATGTCTAATCGACTGTTATGGCCCGTTTCCTTTTCCGTATATTCACTATTCACATGTATATACTGGTTGTTTAAATGTCTGTATACATCTTCTCTATAAAGCCGTATTGATAATTATAATTAAGGATACAACCCGCATGTATATCCGCTGTCTATCTATCTTTAAATACCACGTATCCACCCTGTACAACGCATAGATGAAATTCTTAAAACAAACATTGGCTTATTATATGTAATCTATTTAAATATATATCTAATTCAGAAAATACGGGTTTGGGGATTATTCGCACGAGTTTCACATTTACCGCGCCAAGAAGTATATGGGAGACTGGGGTAAAATGGGGTTAATGTTTCATTCTCTAATTTTTTTTTCAATAAATGAAAAAGGAAAAGAATCAATGTGTTATTTAAGTCATCTATCCATTAGTCTCATCTTAAAAAAGAGTTATATTACACAATTTTGATTGATTTAGTTCAGTATTAAGCATTCTAGAGACAAAGTCGCTTAGCTACCCCGTTTTATCCCAGTCTCGATATAACCCGATGCATTTTGAAAATTGTGTATACTTGATTGATATTTTATGCCGTTTTTCACCTTTATGGCTCCCGTGGATTACAACAATAATTAACCTAGCACAACCAAGATGGGAAGCATTTCCAAACACAATTTTTTGGAACGGACAATTAAATTCCTGAAATAGCCGTTTAAACCTTTACACGAAAGTTGATTGGTTCCCGTTAGAGTTCCTTTACATAAAACCAGCGGTATGACCGAGGCTTATTAACCATTTTGAACCCTCAAACACCACCTCATTGGTTATCTTTGAAGCCATAAAATACATTCTGCACCAAAACAAAGCCACTTATTAATGGTCAATTGTACCATATTTAAGGCTGGTTGAGTAAATTTCCACATAGACATCATCAAGGTTTTCGCCCAGTCTGTTAACTTTGTTTTATGAGAACTGGTACATCATGCACATCTGTATTCTGTCGATTAATTGCAATCGGAAACATGATCCATTTCAACATTTCTTGAAAGTTCAGGTGCATATGTCCGACAGTTTGAATTGTTGTTGCTGTATATATATATCTTAGTTTAAAATTATCCCGTCGTTTTGGGGGTATTTTTTTCGCCATCCATGGGCGATTTTTGTATCTCTTAGAAAGTGAACATCAACCCGTTATTTTGGGATAACACTTTCTTAGTTTGAACAGCCAGAATCTGATTCAACAAGTGTGCCGGTTGAACACCCGCCCAACTCGCGAACCTCAGCGTTGGGTACCGAATCGTCAGCAGTAAATGGATACAGATCTGTAACTTCATACAGAACGTTGTATGTCACTTTGGGACCGGGACTGTATTTTTTCACCTGTGTAAGCAGTTATTAAGGCCTGCCATTGAGCTTGTACCATTATCTGGCCAATGGTGTGCTAGGAAGCTAAATGAGAAAATGTCCCAAAGAAAAATGGGATCTTATTTATAAACTACCTTTTTCATATTGTACAAATACGAAGCTACAGTGGTTTTAATACCGTATTAACCACCGCATATAAACAACCAATTATCTTAAGATATAATTAAACTTTTGTACATTTTGCAATGTTGTACAGGAAACAACTGAACACCTTTTTCTTGATGGTGAAAAAGTGAGTTATTTGTGGAATAAATTAACATTTGGCATAGTTTATGTTACCGGTAACTCTACTAGCTTAACAATTAAGTATATAATTTATGTTTGGAAAATTTGAATCAGGTCATTTATTTAATTTAATAAAGTATATATTGTTATTGTCTCGTTATTACATCAACACAAAACGTTATCAACTTGAATCCTAATTAAGTGAACCTGTCAAAACAGAAAAATATTCTGCTCTCAAAAATAATATAGAACAGAAAAATTTAATTATATTTGGATGGACTGGTTCACAATTTTCATCGCATATTCTTTATTTACTATTGCAATGTAGTAACTCAAATAGTGAGGTATGTGTAAAGCATATGTCTATCAGTTATTAATTCTGCAAAACAAAACAAACAGATCTGCTGTATGTTGCCCGTTAGCTCTGAGGGCACCCACCCAGGAAGCTTCCCCCCACCCTGTGCTCTTTGGTATTACAGTCAGAGTTGTATCTTCGGTTTATAACTTTATCGCACTGTTTGCTTGATTGAAAGCTTTATGAAGACCTTGAATGGTAATTTCATTATTTTTCATTATATACTGTAACTTAATTGTTTTTTTTTTAATATGGGGACATATATATTGCTTCCGATGCGGACTTATCATTGGATACTTTATGTTTGTTGACTTCTCTTTATCCATGAAAAACCTGTGTTCACAAAACCTTTATCAAATAGCAGACATTTTCAAATTTAACAAAACTATATACAATAATTCCGGATCGCTGATTTATATATTACTTAACAAAAAACAAAACGAAAATGTAGGTTTCTAACAGCAGGACTCGGTAGCAAAATAGTTTTTAGCAACCTGCAGCACTCAGTTAGGAACCCTCAGCTCTTTTATAAGGCACTTGTAGTGCTTTAATTAGAAACCCGCAGCACTTTAGTTAGGAACCTGCAGCACTTTAGTTAGGAACCTTCAGCACTTTAGTTAGAAACCTACAGCACTTAAATTAGGAACCTGCAGCACTTTAGTTAGGAACCTTCAGCTATTTAATAAGGAACATGCAGCACTTTAATTAGAAACCTGTAGCACTTTAGTTAGAAACCTGCAGCACTTTAGTTAGAAACCTGCAGCACTTTAGTTAGAAACTTGCAGCACTTTAGTTAGAAACCTGCAGCACTTTAGTTAGAAACCTGCAGCACTTTAGTTAGAAACCTGCAGCACTTAAATTAGGAACCTGCAGCTCTTTAGTTAGAAACCAGAAGCACTTTAGTTAGGAGCCTTCAGCCCTTTAATTAGGAACATGCAGCACTTTAATTAGAAACCTACAGCACTTTAGTTAGAAACCTGCAGTACTTAAATTAGGAACCTGCAGCTCTTTAGTTAGAAAACTGCAGCACTTGAGTGAGGAACCTGCAGCACTTTAGTTAGGAGCCTTCAGCTCTTTAATTAGGAACACGCAGCACTTTAATTAGAAACCTACAACACTTAAGTTAGAAACCTGTAGCACTTCAGTTAGAAACTTCCAGCACTTTAATTAGAAACCCACAGCACTGTAGTTAGAAACCTACAGCACTTAAGTTAGAAACCTGCAGCACTTTAATTAGAAACCTACAGCACTTTAGTTAGAAACCTGCAGCACTTTAGTTAGAAACCTGCAGCACTTTAGTTAGAAACCTGCAGCACTTTAGTTAGGAACCTTCAGCTCTTTAATTAGGAACATGCAACACTTTAATGAGAAACCTGCAGCACTTTAGTTAGAAACCTGCAGCACTTTAATTAGGAACCTTCAGTTCTTTAATTAGAAACCTGCAGCACTTTAGTTAGAAACCTGCAGCACTTTAGTTAGAAACCTGCAGCACTTTAGTTAGAAACCTACAGCTCTTTAGTTAGAAACCTGCAGCACTTTAGTTAGGAACCTTCAGTTCTTTAATTAGGAACATGCAACACTTTAATTAGAAACCTGCAGCACTTTAGTTAGAAACCTGCAGCACTTTAATTAGGAACCTTCAGTTCTTTAATTAGGAACATGCAGCGCTTTAATTAGGAACTTGTAACACTGTTATTATGCACCTGCATCGCTTTGATTAGGATTCTGTAGCAAATTAGTTAGGAACCTGCAGTTCTTTTATTAGGAAACTGCAGCATTTCAATAAGCAACGTGTAGCATTTTTATTAGGAACCTACAACACTTAAGTAAGGAACATGAACCACTTAAGTTAGGAACCTGGAACACTTTAATTAGGAACCTACATCACTTTTATTAGGCACCTGCATCGCTTTATTTAGGAACATGTAGCACTTTATTAAGAACATGCAGCACTTTAATAAGAAACATGCAGCCCTTTAGTTAGGAACCCTCAGCACTTTTTTATGCGCCTGTTACACTTTAATTAAGAACATGTAGCACTTTAACTAGGAATCTACACTACTTTAGTTAGGAACCCGGATCACTTTCTTTAAGCACCTGTAGCAATTCAAATAGGAACCTGCAGCCCTTTAGTTAGGAATCTACAGTACTTTAATTAGGAACAAACAACACTTTAATTAGGAACCTGTAGCACTTCAATTAGGAACCTGCAGCACTTTAATTAGGAACCTGCAGCACTTTATTTAGGAACCTGTAGTACTTTAATTAAGAACAAACAACACTCTAATTAGGAACCTGTAGCACTTTAATTAGGAACCTATATCACTTAGATTAGGAACCTGCAGCACTTTAATTAGAAACCAGTATCACTTCAGTTAGGAACCTGCAGCACTTTGATTAGTAACCTGCATCACTTTAATTAGGAACCTACAGCACTTTACTTAAGAACCCGTAGCACTTTAATTACGAACCTGTAGCACTTTAATTAGGAACCTCCAGCACTTTACGTAAGAGTCTGTAGCACTTTAATTAGGAACCTGTAGCACTTTAATTAGGAAAATGCAGCACTTTAATTAGGAACCTTCAGCACTTTAATTTATATGCAGCACTTTAACTAGGAACCTACACTACTTAGTTAGGTATCCGTATAACTTTCTTTAGGCACCTTTAGCACTTCAATTAGGAGCCTGCAGTACTTAAATTAGGAACAAACAACACTTTAATAAGGAACCTGCAGCACTTTAATTAGGGACCTGCAGCACTTTCTTTAGCCATCTGTAGCACTTCAATTAGGAACCTGCAGAACTTTAGTTAGGAACCTGCAGTACTTTAACTGGTACATGTAGCACTTTTATTAGGAACCTGCAGCATTTTAATTGGAAACCTGCAGCACTTTAATTAGGAACTTGCAGCTCTTTAATAAGAAACATATTAGGAACCTTAGGAACTTTAGTTGGGAACCTGAAGCACTTTAATTAGGAGCCTTTATTACTTTTATAAGGAACTTGCGGTACTTTAATCAGGAACATGCAACACTTTAATTGGGAACCTGTAGCACTTTAATTAGGAGCATGTAACTCTTTAATTAGGAACATGTAACACTTTAATTAGGAACCTGTAGCATTTAAATTACGAAAATGCAGCACTTTAGTTAGGAACCCATAGCACTTTAACCAATAACTGACTCAATCTCAAACAAAATAGTCGGATGTTTTTTTAAATAGTTCCCTGTCAGATTATATATTGCGTTTCCTTGTTTCTAATTGTCACTATTATATATGACATCTACGAATAGGTTATACATAACTGAATCCAAATTAACTTGGCTTTTCCTGTATTAAAGTTTTAATGTTTTTTAAATAATAATTGACCGGCATATGCTAAGCGGCTAGCTGCGAGAAATGCATATTCAGGATTGAGAAATTCGTGATTTGCCTGATTTGCCCTTAATTTTCCTTAACCTGGGATTAACTTGATCTCAACGACTAAGATTTATGTAAAAATAGGTAATTTTTACGTCCGGAAAATAAAGAACTAGAATAATGTATATGCTCAGAAATTATTTTAAAATATCAAATCCTGCAGTAAGTTCTCAGAACTACGAGCGCCATGAAGTTTACCTGTTTCGCTGTCCTTGTTTAATGTCCTGTACTTGTGGTGTCTTGTCTCGGTTTCTTGTCAAGGGTGGTTTCCTTCGCCCATTACGCGTAGACCCCGTCGTAAGAGTGAAAAGGCCTGAAGTACGGCGTAAAACTCCAATTAAACAAATCAAATCTATTACGACCAATTGCTGGCAACAGTACCTGGACGATGGCAGTCCCTTTAAGTTATTTTTGACAGTGCATTACGCAGTCTTGTATTATCGTGATATAATGGTTTCTTGCGTAACGATAACAGAAACAGACATAATTTTTTTACAGAGTATTTGGAAAAAAAAAATGAAAAATTCTTGCTGCATTGCTCATCAGTTTGATGATTTTATGTTGAAAAACTTGCAGTAAAAAATATTTTGCGGAAATTCCCCAAAATAACAACTTTCATATCGTTATTATTGTTCATTTCAAATCTACCCACCATATAGCTAGCCCTTCTTTTCAGCACCATAAGATGCAAATACCTCGTTGAATTGTATATAGAACTCCACATAATTCGACGTCGGCATTATTGAAAAAATAATAAAACGTCTTTCATTAACATTCAGTTTTTCTGTCCCCGTTCTCTCGGCTTTTTGTTGGTCCACAAACCCAGCATATTTAATTGATGTGGCTGTAAAGGTTTTTAATGCCTCTATGTAAATTCGGCTGTCAACTGGGATTCGAACTCGAATCTTGGTTTTTTTGGTATTTAATCAGTTGTTGATGTCGTTATTCGTGACCCCCCCATGTAACGCCTCCTTCCACAGACATCGTCTTGTATCATAGAAGGCCGCTCAAGAATGATGCCATGCTGTTCCTACGCATTTTCAGAGAGGTGAGAATTTAAAAAAAATATATTTTCCGTCACTGGTTTTAATTCAGAAGACATTGTCAACATCCATTGATGACTGATTGTGTTTTTCCCGCAGTTTTCCCCCAAAGCGTTTAGAAATAAGGTGCCTTACCGTTTACGATGTGAGAGTAGCCAAAATGGCCGCCGACATTTCTTGTGATCGACAGAAATGCCATAACATGTGATAGCCGAAGTTCCGTTACATTACAGCTATTTCAGTCTGTGAAATATGATTATGGCCTGTATCCAATGTTTCTGTCACAAAAAGCAATAGTGTTTTATTCTGTAACCAACGCGTTTCATAGAACGAAGAGGAAAACATAGCCGTTTTCCTATTTGCTGTCACGTGTGAATTTCTCTGGTGTATATGACAGTGATATACCATACCAAGGCCAGTTTTCCTAGCTATCAGTTTTCAGTAATAATTTTTGTTGTTGATGATTTGTATTTTTTAAAATATTTTTTATGAAATATGGGGCGGTAGGGCTACTTGAAACAAAACGTAGCCTACATGTAAGCCTATTGGAGCCTATTAGCTCTATAGGCATAGCTATATTGATATACGATGTTCTGTACTTCTATAGCCGTTTATAGATAGATGTTTTATACCTTCAGTCATCTCCAGGGGATATTTGTGTGTACCTGCATGAACGTCTTAGGGTGATTACCGTGATTACAAGCAGGATGCCAATACATGTACCATTTAAAACAATTACGTGCATGTAGGCCTATGCTCCTTACCATGCATTACTCATAATGTTTATTAAGAAAGCAAGACAAGATTTTATCAGAAATCAAAATATATGAAATGTCTGCCATCAATTGACTTGTAAATATTTATTTATTATTATTATTATTTATTTTTTTTTTTTAAATTTATTTATGTGGCTCCCAAATCCTACTTACTGGCTTGAAAATGGGTCTACATCATGTGTTTAAAATGGAGGACTATTAAAGTAAATGGCCCTGTGAGGGACCTGCTGGGCCATGGCCCTGCAGAATAGGCCCTACTCCCTCCGCTTCCTCGGTCGATCATAAGAGGCGAGAAAAGAGGTTGCTTTCTGTTGCCCTGGTGTTTGCAGAGCTAAAGGGTAATAGGAAGCAGATTTATTTGTGTCCGTCGTCATATAAGTGAAATACCCTTGAGTACTATGTTAAACACTAATCAAACAAACAAACCAATGAGTATAATAACCTCAAAAACAGCAATAAACCCCAATCAAGTCTTACAGAGTTAGACGGCCTAGAGCCCAGAAGAGCACAGCATTTAATACCAAATGAATCTTTGAGATCTATAATGTCTCGTAAAAACCCCAATCAATTTTGACATGCCTCTAGCGCTAAAGGTCAAGCGGTACGGAAGGAGGCTCCTCTTAGTCTGAGAGCCCTAAGGGCAACGTGAAGCTCATCTGTTTTGTGATGTCTTTGTGTCATGTTTTGGGATTAAATCAGTGTAGTTTGGAAAGGGCATTTTTTTATGACTGCCCATTAATACACAGGATTATTATTTTCAGGATTACATGTTATTACTAGGATTCTTGTAAAACTGTTTTTATTAACTCAATTTTCGAAAGGGTTAATATAGGTATATTCCCTGTAAGTTTTGATATACATGTATATGCTACTGTGGTAATCATGCTAACAAACACTTGCAATACAGTTTTAAAGAAGAAAACGGGAAGGACTTCTAAGCTAGAACCGTAAATTTTTGATTATTTTTTGTTATATTAAATTGATCCATCAAGGTTTCACTTTGACTGAGTCTAAATTTATTCTTTGATTACTCATATGGGAATAAATTCATTGAATGGCGATGCCTATAACAAGTTCAGCCCCTCTCTAGAGAAATACAGCCTATGATTAATTCCGCTATTTTGGATCATCTCACGATCCTGCCCACATATCCCCGTATAAGGCCTAGATAAACTTCTTCTGATCGAACACACATATCCCATGAGGACTTGAATTATCTGCGAGAAAGCCTTCTATCCCACATATGGATTGTTCACGTTCAGCGGATGTGAAAAATCCCATTTACATTTCTGATTAGTTATTTGGTCTATCTAGTCCACCATATTTTCTATCAGATTACATGCACAGTGGAACCAGAGCATTTGCACAGATGATAAAACTGGATTATTCAAGAAACAGGGTTAAGCTTATACTGACCCCTGATTACGTGTATACCAGAAACATGAGTATACTGACCCCTGATATACCAGAAACCTGAGTATATTGATCTATGAATATACTAGAAACCGGAGTATAAGCTTACTGTTCTATGAATATACCAGAAACCTGAGTATACTGTTCTATGAATATACCAGAAACATGAGTATACTGTTCTATGAATATACCAGAAACCTGAGTTTACTGTTCTATGAATATACCAGAAACATGAGTATACTGTTCTATGAATATACCAGAAACATGAGTATACTGACACCTGAATATACCAAAAACCGGAGTAAATGGAGTCATTACTGATCATTGTATATACTACAAACCAGAGTATACTGGCCCCTGGATATACCAGAAACCTGCCTATATTACGGTTTTTACTTATGACTGGAAAAAAAATTGATTTTCCAACATTATGGAAAGGCTTCACATCTTCGTTGTGCCAGTATCAATTATTTTTGGAATGCTCCACCATCATATAAGTTAAATACTTTTAAGTTTGGCGTAAAACACTAATCAATCAATGTAGCCTTCGACTAGCCACCAGCGGCAAATAAATTGCTCAGGATAGCCAATCTTTTCTGAATGACTGAATCACAAATATTGTTGTGCTAAGATCGATTACTATTGTGATACAGTAACACAATTACTCCAGGAAAACCATATTTGTGACCATAGTGCAGTGAAATCCTTGCCTTTAATAGGTAAATTGAAGAAATTTCAAAATGATGCTTGAACCTTCTGTAGAATTTGAGGATAAATTGGTGATTTCACATTCTGTGTTTCTGAAAAATTAGATTTTTTTGCAAGGATAGTCATCATGCAAGCAAAATATCATAAGAGCTGGGTTAAACTCTAATCTTTCAGCTAACCAATCAAACAGACAATCTTGTACAGGCATTAGGCCCTCTGGCTAAGTGCAGTTTGTTTGGAGAGTAGCAGTTTGTTTGGAAAGTAGCAGTTTGTTTGGAGAGTAGCAATTTGTTTGGAGAGTAGCAGTTTGTTTGGAGAGTAGCAATGCTGTTTTGAATTGGCACTGGAGGAATATTTACTTTCCAACAGCATCAAAACACTTTATATCTTATGGTTGTATTTTGGGATAA
>JARFOD010156699.1:0-12210 GCA_031763545.1 Mopalia muscosa | reverse complement strand
GACGGGTTTCAACCTACAAAATTTTCTGAACAGGTATATGTTCTAACTAAGAAAGTGTTATTCCACAATAACGAAAATTTAATACTGTTACACATATCTGGACAAACGTGTGTGCGGTATAATAATAACATAAAAGTATGCTTCAGTTGTTATGTTTTGTCCACATGCTGGTATACTGGTATAGATTGATCAAACGATTTCTTTCCCTTTAAGCTGTCCATAGCAACAAATTTATATCCAAAATGAAATATTTAATTTTGCTGGTGACATATTTTAAAGATATATGTAAGTCTTTTTAATTTCAGCTTTTTCTCTTTTTTTGATATTTAAAGCTGAATGTGCTAAAACTATTAAAACTCAGCTGAAATAAAATGAATTACATGTATATATAAATTGTCTATTTTTGCGCCAAATCACAGCTGAAATTTCACTGAATGTGGCCTAAAACAACAACCCATCAATTTAAGTCACACTCGTACACCTGACTTATATCCTAGTCAGACGAACACTTATGGCCATGCCACGTAGTTGGTTTTCAGACTATCCTATAAGGTTCGTCAGATGTACTGAATTAAAAGTAGCCTAGATATCTGTTGATCATTGAATGGGCTATTAATGTCAATAATTTAAGCCAATTTGTCAGATATCTTCAGGGGTTCATTTTATTTTCCGGTAATTAATTACGGTCGACTTTAACAGTGTCTTGCAGTTCGCTCCCTGTAATAACATCCACTAGTTATCTTTGCATACTAGGTTAGAGAATGATGAAAGGAGACGGAGCCCTGTGTATTTGATAAACCCACTCTCATTAATAACAGAGATGAATTGGACAGTCAATCATTCATAGAGATAAATTGTATATTCTTGCATTAGGCAAGTCTTATCGTTTTGATATCAATTCTGTTGACCTTTCTTCGGGTTAATAAAGCAAAAAAAAATATTATATGTATATTATTTATTGCATTCCAAAACACGTATGACTTTGTTCATCATCTGTGACGCTTTATCGTTTTTCTCGTGAAAATATGATTGTAAAATAACATATCAATGTAGAGTATACCGATAGGCTTCGAAACTTATTATTATAACTGAAAAGTCTATGCATTGTGGTGTAATTTTAGATACATGATAATTGACATAAGCATTTTCACTTATTCTATCTGAGCTCTTTCAGTTTACAAGACAGATTTATTTACTGCAGATTACAACATTGATGAGAACCAAATGGTTAACTTCGGAGGAGGAAAGGGATGTTAATATATCTGTACCTTATTGTAACTATAAAGGAGCTGTAGTAGAATTTATTGAAACGGTAGTTATATTGTACATTTCATTTTCCAGTCCAACATAACCGGCTGTTTGTAGTTAAAGTTATGGTTCGCAACTAACCAATGCCAATGCTGCAGAAATTTGTCATGTGGGTTGAATCATTGATCATACTCTTATTGAAAAGATTGATTATCATGTTGTCATAATAGGCATTTTTAGAAAAAAATGTATCTTTTACGGATAATGTATCTTTACTGATTATCAAAGACAATGTGGAATCAGTGTAGTGGGGGACAGTTTACTCGGCAGAATCGGCCGATACTATCACCTTATACAATTCATTTGCACGCCTTTGTTTACACAATATCATTAAATGTCTACACGGTTGAACTCAGAAAAGTGTTAATTAAAACCATTCTGTTAACCAAATTAACATGATTGAATGTGTGTTGGTGTCATTTACCAAACACTTAATTCGTTCTGATAGGATATATATGTTATATATCTAGGAGGAACTTTCGATTATCAAACGAGGTATTAAAATAGCGTATGCGACTCAGATAAGTGACTTGGTGATCAAATACATATTAAAGCAACTTAAGTCAATTAATTTAGAAAAAAATCAGATTTGGAACGAACTTTGTCTTTGCACGATTCGTCTCAGCTTTTCATACACCTGATGAAATTCGGATTAACCCGTTTGGGCTGAGAATCGTAAGGCTTGAGAGGTTTTCTACAACACACCAGTGTGATATTTGCTCACAATTGTCCTATTGATAACGATCCTTCATGGCACTTTGAGTGATAGAATTTTGGCAAATTACCACTTGAATCGGTCCATAATTCTCACAGAAGCCCGGGTGATCGATTTTGGTACGTTTCTTGCAAAGTAACTCCATAAAGATGAGCCACTTTACATTTGCTCTTAACCTAATGCAGCCTCCACGGGATTTGGTTTACCAATTTAGGCAAATATTATCAGAGGACCAGTAATGTCAGAAATGTCGATACGGCAGAGTAGTTTATTGTATTTCAAAAGCAATGATAAAAACGTATATCAATAGCCTCAAAAAGACTTGTACCACGCATTCTGCAGTAGAAAATGCTAGTTGAGGATACTTTTGGTGGAAAAATGAATCGAAGTAAAAGTAAATATTTACTGAACAGCTAGACCAGAGTAATAGTTAGGTATTTTATGATTATAACGAGAATTGGGGGTCGGTTGTTTAGTGTTATTAGAGCATGCATCTTTATGGATATACGCACCATAACTCCGTATTCGGTTGTTATTATTGTCACTACATTTGCATGGATATACAAACATGACGTGCAAACAGAAAACAAACTAAATAACTTACTATTTAAACTTAATCTTAACCTCCTTCAGTTTAAAACTTGTGGCATTTTATTGTTTCTACAACATTTTTGTAAATCGATACCCTATATGCCCTTCTCCTGATGGTTCCATTGGTCATTACACAATATTTACCAGACGAGTCACTAGTTTAGCACCATTCTTCGTGAAATTGATACATCTTGATATGTATAATAAGCTATAATCCCTTTTGTTGACCTTTGAAGTCGCAGGATTATTTAAATTAACACAGATGGTAAATATATAGAGCTTAATAATACTGTACAACGCACACAGAAGGAAAACAGTGTAGAAGAGGTTATGTTGTATTCGTGAACGGTTTCGAATCCTATACCCAAAGCAGTATTCAATTAATCCTCTTTATTTGTTACAGCTAAATTCATGAACACAAATTCTAACACAGTGTTAAAACACCTGTCAAACCCCCACAATAAGACTACTGTGTCTATTGGAAAGAACATTTATCGATATACCACAATACCTGTATCTCATGTTTTGCACCTGTAACTACCTGACCACAGTACATCTTCGACATAATCTGTGTCGGACACAATCAATTTGTTCTAGAAGCTATCTTCTCTTGAAATTAAATTTCATGAGAACGTTTTGCCCCACTCTCAGTGTAACTCTGAGAACACAGATGTCTTCATTTTTCTTATTGCTTAAATATTACCCCTGTCATAGTCACAAATTAATAACAGCAATACTGCATATAGGTCATGAGTAGATAAGGCAAACTAAACAAAAGGGAGACTTGGAAAAAGAAAACAAATAAAATATACGTTATTTGATATGATGTCATGTTCTTAAACAGTTGTCAGGAAACAGCTAATCAGTAAATAAAGAAAGTTGACGTCTTTTGGAATTGCGCTACTCTTGAAATGAATGAACTTTATTTATTATCGTTGATAATAATTATACAAATTTTAAATATCTTACTATCCATTTCACTTACTTTTTATACCCAAAAGACATCACCTATCTTCTTCCACGATCTTAGTAACTAAAAATAATATTGTTTGTCACAAATTTAATTATATTTATATTAAACCTTGAATATGTTCTTATTTTCATTAGATATTTTACGGAGAGCAATTTCGATTAAAACGATGTAGAAACTGAAACATGAAATGTCCACTAAGTCTTGTCCCAAAACGGAATACACAAATGTTGCTAAATCTCACACTTGTCCTAGGGTCAGGTGATCCGGTACCCGAAACAAACATAGTTAATCTGTTGCCATCCAGCATGACAGATCAATGTATGTCTTGTGTGGGAAAAACACCAACAGCTGCTTATGACAAATCTCAAATTAAGGATTGTCAAGCCAGACACTATAGATCACGAAGGCTTAGGCCTACTATGCAGAGAGTGGAGAAAAGGGTGACACTTGCACCAGTTATTCCGGCTTGCAGTTTGGGCAGTGAATACAAAACATCAGTTCTCTCGAGTTTAGGGTTTGTTACTTTACTTTGACATAAGTCGCTGAATTGATTTCAACCTATGTAGTTTTTCATCTTTGTCATATTTTGCGAACTGTTAAAAATAAAATTTACAAAATGGTTCAAAACCGTTGAAAAATTGGATAGATATCGCTGATATATTGTGTACAGTTACAAATGTCACGACCGCTGCATGAAATAACATTGGCAAGGCATATCAATGGAAATTTGGTTGATTGATCTAGAAATAAATGCGACCAGGCGTCTTTAAAATATATATTAAATATATTTTTTAATTACTATCACACAATGCATCTCACAAATTGTTCTATCGGGGCTTTTGGAGTAGAAGGAACGTCTATAAAGAATTGTCTGATAAACCATTCTATAGCACAGATGCGCTTCCAGTAACGAAACAATTGGGACATTGCCGAGATGATTACACTTTTCTATCAGCACAGATTCTCTTTTATACTGTTCTATTTCATCTGAGACCCCTTAGCAAAGCCAAAGATCAGAATAATTCCCCTATGAGTAAATTTATATGGCTGATACTGTAGCTATCGCGTGAGTGTATGTGCTCGTGGTTCTAATGGAATGTATAATTCCACACAAAAACTCCACAATTAAATACTTGCGAAACCTTCAGCCTGTTATTTGCAGATAATAATAATATGCATTTGTTTGACATAGTCTTCAATACTAGATTGGTAACCCTCATTTTGAGAGAAATTTTTGTGATATAGATTTTGGGAAAGATTCATAGGGAGGAGACAATAACAACACGTCACAACATTTAACAATTTGTTTATGTCAGAGCGCTTATTCGATATTAACCTAATGTAAGGGGGGGGGGGGGGGGAAATCCATAGGCAAAGTGAGCTGCATTGGAAAGATGGGCCAATACACTTACGAATGGATTAACTTCGTGAAATAGCATGAGGACGAACAAGGTCATGAATTAACAAGATAATGACAATCTGGTGATTAAGACTTTATGTGAAGAAATGTCTCCTGCAGCTACAGTTACAACAGTACAGCAAAAATATTGTACAGTAAAATGTTAACTAATAAATGATAACTCACCAACACTATTTACACGAGTCTGGATATGAAAGCAATTCTGATTGTCGGCTGGCCTATATAAAATACAGAAGGTTAATATTGATCGAAATCCAGATATCCACATTTAGCTAAATCTGTTTTAAACGACCGAATTTAAATTTTCAACTAATCTTTGAGCTTTGCAGATCGTTTTCTGGTAAAACCAAAGGGCACTTGATCAACAACAGTAAGACCTTCAAGCATCAGTTCGCCCACCTAAAAACAGATATTAATGAACACTCCCACACGGCTATGGAAAGCTTGCAATTCCTAGCTGCATTGTGAGAAACTTGTATCGCTGTTAATACAATAATTAAAGTATGTATGGTGCGTCCATGTCAAAACAAGTGTCCATCATGTATATCCAAATAAAACCAGCATATTTCCTCATCGTAGATTGTGCAATGTTGTTTTTTTCGGATAACGCACCATGTTCTGAATCATAAAACTGACCCACAATGACTGTAACGAATCAACATACACGGTACATTACTCCGGTCCGATGTAGGGCTTTGAAACAGTACGTGAATGGGTAACGTTAAATGAAAATGACAATTACATATTACTTATTGTTATCCAGACAAATACAATTCGTTTGCGTGCAACTGAATTGGTGAAAATCCAAGACGTGCTCAACTGCATACTGATAAAGAGTTGGTCATTTGCGGGATGTATTGATTGGATTCAATGCATCCAAATAACGAATAGTGAACATTGAAAGGCAACGATTATCAATGAGATATTTAAACAAATGCTTAACATTATCATGATTGGGAACCAAATCTGTATTATTCCAGACAGTAATTTTATTAGTTTTGTGTTATTCAGCTCTTCACTCATGAAATGACGTCAATCGTATTTTGGAGCGTTTAATCCTTTAAAGTAACTTTAAAGTGACTTACAATGACCAATCACAAAAGTATAAAATTGATCTTATTCTATGCTTCATTTAAACGTATGTGTGTGTGAGTTTTTGCATTGAGCTAGATGTTTGACATAATGCTTTCTTCTTCTTACACACTTAGCACATTCCTTACAAATTAGTGTCAATTAAAGTGTATTCAATATACTGTACATTTAATAGTGTGACATGTTCTCACAATTCTCCTTTCGATGACGCTCACTTAGAGAGGGAGAATACCGGCATATTGCCACTAAAATAACCTTTAATTCAACATATCTTCAAATCATGTAAAGGCGAGTGGCATTCTTTTGTAGATATGTGAAAAAATAGCATCCAAGACGTCAATTACAGAAATTTCTCCCTCACAGTCTGTATTTAGCGGCAATAAATTTGCTCGAAAAATACGATGTGATCCACCCTCTGCGTTTTGCAAAGCATTTGTTATTTTCTAGCTGAGAATAAATCAGGGAAACTACATTTGTTTTATAGGCCTATAATTGCAACTGATTCTAAAGTGAACATTACTATGTCCGATTCGTCGCGATTATAGAACGATGTAGACTAAAAATACTGAATAACAATAAAACCCGTCTCCTCATATAATATTCACTCATTATTTGTCACAGTAATTAGTATTTTCGTAACAGAATGCATGGTTTTGTGTTTCAGCCGTAAATATATGCAAGTGTTCGACCTTTGGCCGTCTGCGATCAATGCCTTATACTAGTATATAACATAGGTCACTGTCTGCGCTTTGCTTTGTTGTTGCTGTTATCTCTCCGCAGGATCATTTTCTGATCAACTCTATCAACGTATTAAGGCTGATCTTTCACAGCATGTGGAATATATTCCTACCATCGCTGCATTCGTCTTGAAAGTCTATACAAGACGATATGGGCACAAATGAAGGCTGGCAATGCCCCCTTGCTGTGGGGAGAAATGATTTATCAGATTTTTGATAAGTGAAACTCTTTTGAACATAAGTAAAATAAAAGGGAAATCATTTTTCTCCTATTTGAAACAGTTAGGTTTTTGTGTTTTATTTCACTTATGTGAAAAATAATTTCACATTTGTTGAAAAATATTTTACGTATGTTGAAAAGAATTGTACATATATAAAAAAAATACATGTGAAATTGTATTTCACATAAGTGAAAGTCTTTTTAACATAAGTAAAAAAGAATTTCACATATGCGAAAAAGAATTGTACATTGTATAAAGCCAAAACTAATTCGACATATGGAGAATAAAGGTAGACGTGATAAAACGGCTCGCCATAAATATGTGTATGCGAATGTTCCGCACAGCTAGATGGTTGAGAGAATCCATTATGTTAACAACAGGTACATGGTACGTCGATTTCATTTAAACCTCTAGAGCCAGCAAATTTTGTAGTGCCATTTATTGAATAACCATTAGATCACCAACAAGTCGCTTCTAGGAGTGATAAGCAATCAAATTCGACAATTTCCCCATTCTTCTGCAAAACTAGCACTGACACATCATTTGTCGCTCTCAGTTTGACCAATTCCATAGGGAATTATTTTGTTACTTTCTATCCCGCTGTATATATCTTATTCTCCAATCAAGGTAAGTTATCTTCCAGTAGGACCTTCAGTGGGTGGCACAAGGTTCAATTTGAAAGCAATCAATTGTAGAGAGAATGACACATTTCAAGGAAATAAAATAAGTGACGATGAAACATAAATTAAATTTCTACGATCGATTATGATTTCTACATTTATCGGAGTTAAACTGTTATTATTTGCCTTCAACTTTGTGTAACAGATGTGTCAGTAAACATTACAGCTACAATGTCGATATTTGGAATATAGAGTGCATTACATTCCTGTCGTCATCAATAGGTACCCTTTGTTTTATAAGGTTTTCTTCCTAATAAATATTCACATATAATATTGAATATTCTGTCGAGCACTCCGGGATTATTGTCCAATAATATAGATTTTATTGACAAGTGTCTGAACAGCAGCATTATGTCGATCCTTTAATCGCAACTGTTATTGTTATATGGAATTTCAGGCGACCTTCCCAAAGTTCAATGAAACTTCTGGCGACTTCCCGAAAGGACGGGAAATGATTGATGGCAAACACAACTAGAACTTCTGTAGCAACTACGTCATAATTTGCATTGTTAATGTTTTAGTGCTTGAGTGTTTTTCTTGGAGTGAATATGCAAAGGCCTCCCACATTCATGGATTAAGCTCGTCTTATCGGTGTAGTATTTTTTGTTTTACTTTGTCGAAGCTTATGCCGGGTATTTAAGCAACAAAATATAAGGTGTAGGCTATACGCTGCATTCTAAAAGATATTCGCGGAACTACCTCGAGCTTTCATGAGGATATTCCAGCTCCAAGGTATCACCGAGCCATCTTTTCGCTGATCATCCCGTGTTTTTCGGGATTTTTATCAAAAGAAGTTTACACCATACATTCGCCAAATTTAAATCACAATTAAGTGGAAATGAAGTACTATCGACAATGAGTGTCTTGGACGAGCAGTTTTAAAAAGTTTTGATTTAGTCTATGCATGACGGTTACGCGGTGCAGACGGTGTAGAAGAAAGAGATTGATGAAAATTCATGTTTTGCAATGACTTTGAAGTTGACAATTAACGAATCCGTAAATATTTCAAGCAGTAGCGATTGCTGGAGTCATAAGTATAGAAATCAAAACAATCCCTCAGATATCCATCAACACCATTACAAAGACGGCTGATAAACCGGCACATCATGTAACAGTCCGACGCGGATAACGGCGGCGAGTAAATTCTGCAATATTTACCTTATTTGGGGATAACATTGTTTTACTTTGTGTATATAGTGTCCTGTGCGGGCTATGGAAGACCTCAATGTATCACTTACAGTCTATACCAGAATATAACTATACCACTTTGTTGGGTTTTATTTTTATTTAATTTGGGCTTAACATTAAACTTCAGGTTATTTTACATATAGGATGGTATGCCATCGTGAAACCAATAACTTTTAATTTTGGTTAGATTAAGACTCGATCCTCGGTTGGGTGTATAGACATTGAACTTTGCCTAGTTTTTTCAAAACATTTATACATGTAGGCTACGCGCTTATAAGAAAATCGTAAGAAAAAAAGAACATAAAGTGTTTATTGATCTGCACAGGCGAGTCTATGCATTTATCAAGTAAACTCAACAGAAGCGA
The DNA here is from genome assembly GCA_031763545.1 of Mopalia muscosa. Classification (NCBI taxonomy): domain Eukaryota; kingdom Metazoa; phylum Mollusca; class Polyplacophora; order Chitonida; family Mopaliidae; genus Mopalia; species Mopalia muscosa. The sequence goes on along the minus strand of JARFOD010156699.1, from coordinate 2,920 downwards.
AACCAAACGGTCACATTTTATAATAACTGATACATAACAGATAAAGCGAAATACGTGTTGTTGTTTACAAAGTATTCCGAAGTCCCTCCAGGCTGTGCGTGCGACGAGTATCAATGCGCGCTGAAAGCTGGTCTCTGGAAACCAGACAAGATGGCTTCGTGATACCTTAGAGTTGGAATCTCCGCAGGTACATGTAGGTCAGCGATAATGTTTAGAATGGTATACGCTATTATGTTTTACTTAATTTGTTCATCTAGGGAACGCTTCGTTGTTTTTCCTGTGAAAATGCGATTACAAATTTAGTTAAAGGTTACGTATCAGTGTGTCCGCGGACATGGTGCAGTGGCTAGAGTATGCGCTCAGATTACTGAGTTACTTTGATGAACTTTGAGTCTCGGGATCGAGGGAGTTTGTGGATCATCAGGAATTTGAGTCTGACTGGCAATCGCGGGGGTGGTTTTGAGGAGGTGTTTTCCCGTTATTTTACACAGTTATTTAATAGGCATGGAACAGTGTGAAGTGGGCAATCGGTCGTCACATAAAAGGAATACCCTTGAGTATAACGTTAAACCCCAAACAAATACACATCAACGTAGGATATAGTACCTGCAATAGAGATCAAATTCGTCAAGAGTATTATAAAAAAACAGGTAATAATAATGTCAAAGCATTTTGTAAGAATTATTGCCTATGAGATATTTTACATTAGCATTTCAACTTATTTAACATTTGCTGTTTTAAGTTGGGATTTACATGACGAGAACTAGAACCTTAGTGAAAAACAAAGGGTTATTTTTTTTAACAGGAAAAGACACTGTTTATCTGAACTTTATAGTTAATAAAAAAGAGGTGTTGTATAATTAGTCAGAATGTTAGTTACACCTTGTTTGAATTTCCTTGCCCAGACCTAATTTGTTTGTATTTGTAATTTTCGTTTAAGTTATGGTTTGCAGCAAACCAATCTATTCTGAATAGAAAACATTGTCCCCACCCGTCCTCTGGATTATTTTAGGTAACATCCCAATGTCTCATACGGGTCACTTCCGCAAACAGTCGTTTATATAATCAATTATTATAATCTGACTAGAAAAGTTTAATAACCATGTTGCTATTATAGGCTTCTCGAGAATACACAAAATCTGTAAAAGTTACATATTTAAGTCAGTGTATGAGGGGGCAGTCTACTCTATGGAATCGGTCGATTATATTAGCTCATACAATGCACTTTCATGCCTTTGTATAAACAATATCATTTAAGCGATATTCCCGGCTGAAATAACCCCTACATCCCTTGAAGATTACCATTAATTATACTTAAATATGGCATCGACTTATCGTTTCTTCATTTTATAAAATAACCGAGAGTTACATATATCTTCCTTATTGAGACCACTGGCAGCTGACATTTTGTGCGTGGTCCATGACGTCACGTGAATGACACTCTTGGTGGCGTTCGAGCGACTTTCCCGGGTTAGCCCGACTGGGGTGACATGACGTCCTACTTCCCTAAGAGAGTTTTACTGCACGTGAACGCTACACTGAGGTCAATTGAAAATAGAAGTATAAACCGAAAGCGAAACCTCATAACAATAATGTTAAAATTTTCGCCAAAGGTGCGATTTTTGATTCTGCCAGTATTGGGTGACCGTCATGATCAATTCAAACGATTATTATTTAGAAATAAAATGTGTTTTTGGCATATAAATAAGCAAAAAATAATAAATATATTTATCCCATAAATAAGTAAATTTCAGAGTAATAAAGTCATGTGATATTAGTTTCATATCTACACACGTGGGATACAGCTTTCCCACGCTCAACCAATGAAAAGCTACAACTTTGACGGACTACTTTTTTTTACAACTTTCAACTGTCGTCTGTCCTGTTACAAACGAACATGGATGACCTGCAGCTTAGCGATGCTGTCAAAATCGACACTAAGGGTTTAGGACACATAGTCAATCGAAAAAACGAAAACTTCGATGTGAGAATTGTTGGCACGGAGCTAAGAGGGAGGAATTAACCCTATACATTGTGCTAACATCAGCCAGCTTTCCCTGAACAGGGGCCACCAGTGCAGGAAAAGCAGCCCCAGAGGTTCGTGGAAGTGACCGACAGCGATGTTTTCGATTTAATTCGCAGAGAGGAAAACAGCAACACTGTCCGGAAAACATTTTACGATTTAAAACCGCTTAGACAATATTTATACAGGCCCGAATCTCTTAAAACTCGGGACATTTATGACATCCCTGCTCTTCAGCTGAATAAAATCCTGTCGAAATGTTTCGTTAGTGTGAGGAAAGCGAATGGCGATAACCACGAGCCTGTATCACTGAGGTCAATGCTATCTAGTCTTGACAGATATTTAAAGCGCCATGGCTACGCCAACAAATAAAGCATAAAACTCATCAACTATGTAATCTTCATCACACAATAAACACAGCAGGCATACATTTGAAGGCATAGTTTTATTTCTATGACAATTAAAACTCTCAGCTGCATCTTACTTCGCTCTCAAAATGAAACATATATATGGTTTGCTATATTATGGCTTTGATTCCGTAAAGTCTACAGCCAGTTAGATGACGCTGCATCACAAAGACATTGAAGTCGCGTCGTAATATAAATGTATTGTTACGCAGCGTCACCTTACAATCTGCTAACATAGCAGGGGCCGGTTGTTTAAAGCTCCGTTAGCCATGACGATGCGTCTCAAAGAAATGGACGTCACGTCGTAATATACATGTATTGTTATGCAACGTCGTGTTACTGACCGTCAACTTAACTGAGCTTTGATGGCCCAAAACTTTAAACAACAGAGACCAAGGTTATATAAGTCTTTATCCCATAAATAAGTAAATTTCAGAGTAATAAAGCCATGTGATATTTGTTTCATATCTACACACGTGGGATACAGCTT
>JARFOD010156688.1:0-12210 GCA_031763545.1 Mopalia muscosa | reverse complement strand
TAAAGTATTTGTTTATATCAATGGCACCAAAGAGTAATTTACGCTGCATAAACAAAATGTATCAAGCAGAGTGAGCAAAGAACTGTCATAGCGGAATAAACATTACGTGATTGAGTTCCTAAATGACGCTCATAATCACAGAATTTCACTGTGGTAACTGTCCCCTGTCCGAGATAACTGACATAATTAAGTCTATCTGAATTTTTAGAAACCGGAATACCCGTTTGCTCAGAAATGGGATAACTAAATTTCAACAGTTTGGCGCTGGTTTCTCAGTATTTATTCTGCTATTGCTAGAAAACATTCAGATATCTGGAATAATATATTTCCTTTTCTATACAATTAATTTACCACTATCTTCGTTCTAATTTCGTTATGTTACATGAATATGCTTAATAAATTTCTGTTGAACAGCATACAATGTAGCTTCAGGACATAACGCTAATGCGTATTATATCGGAACGGATTATGTCTTTGGGTTTGTAATTGGTGTAAATCAACCAAACTCGACTGAACTGTGACACAAACTGTCATCACCAAGCTACAAGTTAAGGAGTTAATTTGGATAAGGGCTGCCTTAAATATTGTTATCTCTATGAGTCCTAGCTGTTAAAAATCGTGAAATACATGCACACTGCAATCACTTCATCGCTTTGTTCCTTTTGCTGAAACACAATCATTTTATTTGAAAGTTTATAATTCTTCTCGGTATGCTTTTAATCATTTCGTTGACCCCAAAAGCTTTTGACTGCAAATATGCTGCATGTATACTGTAGATGCAATAAGTGCATTCCTGAATGTGTCTTAGTATCTTAAACTGCGCCAATATGTGGCATCAGCGCTTCTCTTAGTGTCGACCGTATTTTACTGAAACATTAACTTTTGTTTGTTATTTATTTCTATCTAAAAATTCGTCTAAAAAACGGCAAAAGACAGTTGTTGAAGGCCCTCGATTATTAGTGTTAAATTACATTTAGAATTTAGTGTTACTAGGGAGTGTTTCAGGTTTCTAGCTTGAAAGAATCGTCGGATCTCCTGTCTGTACAGTAATGTAACTCCAAACAAACAGGAGGTGGTGTTTCGAAGCTTCAATCTCTCATCACGATCAAAGCAACATGTTTTGAATAAGTCAGACTTCAATCGATGATTTCAGCGAAGGTAAAGTCTGAACGTAATCAGCTTATGTCAGTCAGTTTCTAAATGGTGCTGTCGTTTCAATGCACCAGACAAAATTTTAAAGCCAAATGCATTCAAGTTGACTCTAAACTGAGAGCAATATATTTCTATATAAGGGGTATAGTTTTATGCTTCTCGAAAAACATACATTGTAATAAAGAGCGTCAAATTTATATTTTTTGTGTTTTGAAGATAATAGAATTGAAAGCATCATTAACACAGCCTCTGGTATGAGATTCTAATCAGTCTTTCGTTGACGTTCAAGATAACCGGAAGTGTAGCGTGTAAAGCAAAACCATTCTGGTGAATGAATGATTTATTCTACTGTAACGTTTACATGAATATCCAGCCGGTATTTTTCATCAGCTTAAAATACAAGGTTTCTACAAAACAATTTAGTCATTTTGTTGCACAAACTAAATACGTTTCTGTGTAAAAACTAATGGTTTTTTGGGGAGTGTTAGAGTTGACTAAAATAAAATATGCATGTTATGCATGTTGTGGTGAGTAGAGGTTATATTTCGTGATGACTAGAAACTCAATGAATTCTGACAGTAACTAAATGCACGATGTTATGCACTTCCATGTACTGTCTGGTCGAGTAAGATTCTGAAAGCCAAACCGCTGGCTTTGTGAGTTTGAAATTATAAGAATACACATGGGTGAAAGAAAATAAACAATTCCATTGTACTGTAATCTGTCAAGTTGCTCATTCCTAACCAAATAAAAAGAACTGTGGCCATTGGTTAATAAACTACGCTTAGTGTAACTACCTTTTATTACAGAATTCATCATATGTTTCATATACCAGATTAATCTTTCGGCAGTAAACAACTTCAGTTTCCAGTTAATATCAACTAACAGTTGGAAAAGTTTTTTGGTCTAAAAATGTAATGCTGACGATACGTTTAAACGTCACAGTGATACATTGGCTTGCATTAAAAAATCAACAATTATTCAATTTTTCATAGCGTGGTATAATGTTAACAGTTTTGAAATAAAAGAGATAAAAAGGGGATTATATAACGTTTCTGAGATATTTCAAGGACCGAATACAATTAAGCTTTGTTTTATTTCTTCGAACAATTCTGGTGATGTTTCTATCTTTACTGACTTTGACACAAGGATACAAATGATCACCACAGTAATCCTGGCGGAGTTCTGATCAATGGAATAATCTTAGGAAATAACCAAGTAGCTTCGTGACCCAGACAGATCTTAAGTGCCATGGTGTCTAGAAGACAACTAAAGCGCAAACGGAAGAATTTACTAAGTGGTCTTAGCGCTGTGATCTATACAAACGTTCACACTATAAACTTCTTCTACACAGCTAGATAAATTCCATAGAGACTTAAATTGCTAATGACCTAACTATGGTTGAATGTCGTTAATAAATATCGCCAAATTTGAATTCGCTATAATGCACTGTAAGTCCCAGAGTCCTAAAAGCTGATCCTTGTTTTGTAAAGTGGCTAAAAAATTTTTTTTAGTGTTGGATAGATGTACGCCATACGTTTTTTTTTTATATCTCAATCAAAGTCACATCTCTTGACAAAATATCATATAAGACAAATTGTTGAATAAATGGTATGCTGCGTATGCTGTTAAATGATATATTGATATTATCATCTGATAATATAACTTACGGTAATGGCATTTCATTTTGCATTGAATAAAATAAAAGATAAAAAAACCTAATAAATATGCTAGTATTAAAGGTAAGCAGCATTAAACAGTTTTAGAAAGTTGTTTTTATTAGTCTTATAGTCTCGTTAGAAACATAAAAACGAGTTTTTTGTATAATGGGTTGTTTTTTCAAACCTTGTTTGTATTTCCTTTAAAAAAAATTAAAAAAATTACCATTTATTCATGAATTGGTCTTTCAACATACTTGGACAATAATTGATTGATATATTATTTTTTAGAACGGAATTTATTGAATTTTGCTACTCTTATATATGTATCACGTGGAATGAATTGTCTTCCATATATCAATATGCATAACGAGGTTAAACAAGCCAAAATGTACCATCAGAAAAATATTTGTGAGAACTACTTCAGTCAGTACGTAGACTTGCGTTTATAGTATTGGAAGTATTACATGTCTATCTGTAGAGTTGAAGCCCGAAAGGTATCGATAGATATATTGCTAGTTAAATTTCCATCTATCAGTTGACAGAGTGTCTCCTGTCAAAACTATTGACCTCAAAGCCTTTGCAGAAGATTCTGATAGAGCCAACATTGTGTTAAATGTCAAAGGTTAATAACTGTAATGTAACGTCCGATATAAAAAAAATGTGGTGATATTGTCTGAGACTATCATGTTTTATTTGAGAAGCTTATTAAATATGTATACTCGTCATCTTTTTTTTTTGCCTTCAAGATGTCAAGTATTTTCTCCCCATTTCCACTCAGCGAGTTTAGCTCGAAGGTTATATATTTTATTTAAATAGCACATAAATACAAGCAGGACTATTTTTGTCTAGTTCTTGAAGTGTGTCAACCCTGATGACGTCCACTCTTGTAAGTTATTTCATGTCACGTGGTCTTTAGTCACTATTACAAAATAAGGATTGGTCTTATTACCGGGGATCAAATATACTACTTTGCGCAAATAATTGCCATAATGATTTTTATTCCATGATGCTTATTTCCTTCCGGATTCTGCAACACCGTCTTCCAGGTATGACGTCCGCGTTGTTTACAAATGTTCGCCTAGTCGCAGATCATCCAGATAATTTAGAAGGCGAGTTTTTAAAAATGGCAAATATGGAAATAGACACTGTTACTTGCATAAACAAGATATTATTTTTTTTATTGTATTTTATTTTTTGTTTTTGATATAATTTGTTATAAAATCCCAGAGGGGTTTTTCCAGGAACCGACAAACAAAGTACCAACATCCTATAAACAACTATCATCTTAGATCTTCGCCACTGTCATATCTTCTCACCATACATAACAAAATAAACAAGTCACATTTACAGACTACTTTCAAAGTCCACAATACCACCAACTAAGCGAATAGACAACTCGTTTTAAACGTCTCCGTGTCTTCTTTTTCTTGCATATTCGTATATTTTGCAGCTTCCTATAAATTTCGAGTTTAGGCGCCTTCCAATCTATTTTTTTTTTTTTAACATTCTTGCCCCCACATTGCCATTATCATATCTTTACGTGTGCAAACCATTTCCGAATCGGTTGCTCTGCTAAACCGCTTCGATGCGTTGGAAGGGATGTAGGGAGATAACCATCCTCCTCCCTCCACTTCTGGTGGCCGTGATTGGTGCTATGCCTCTTTGCATCCCTACTCGAGGGTGTCCCAGGGGCGACCACCCTCGTGTGAAGCACATCGTATCACAAACAATATGAAATTGAAAACTATTTGTATGTTTTTCTATTTGAATTGTATTTTCTTTAAATATAAAATTTGGAATGAAATTTTCACGCCACAGCGTAGCTGAAATACCGGTGAATGTGGCATCAAACACTAATCAATCAATCAATTATATCCCATGGTATTCCTGGTACCGAATATTTTTTGGCACTGCAGGTACAAAAAAACTTCATAAGTGAGATAAAAAAAATTATCGAATGCTAGTGCCGCACCTCCTGGTTAATATCTGACTTAGCCTGTTCTATGGTGCGCGACAAACCCTGAGGAAGCATTTAGAGGTTAGATAATGTCTGTATTGGTGTAAACAAATAAACAGGCTGTGGGATTAATGGCTCAATCAGGTATCAAATGACTAGCACTCAACTGCAGCTATCTGATTTCCTTTGTCGTATTTAAACTTATGAATGACTTCAGGGCTACACCTGAAACTGTTTTCAAGGGCCGGTATCCAAGGTTGGTCTAATAACTTATACATGTAGGCGTGTGATTATTTCATTCACGACAAGATATCGCAATATTACCTGATTTGGATTGCTGGATAAATGCTCTAATATGTAGTATTGTTTATAACAATATCACATGTTCAACAGATTGACTATTTAGGCTTTCCTTTGAGACGGGCGTTTGTAATCTTTGAGCAATGTTCCATACCATTATTTATTTCTCTTTGTTGTATAATGTAATTGTCTGATTCAATTTCGTTTCTAGCTACAGGCTGATCACGTTGACAGATACTTGCCCTAGCACTGTGGCATGGGCTAGAAATTAATTCATTTCTGCCAGAGAAAAAAGAGAAGTATTACATTCATCAAACGTAAAGCCCACTATCACATTTATGGCTAACTGCAGATGGCAAAATCTCTAAAGATTCATGTCTTAGCGATTTAAAATAAAAGTTGGTTAATGTTACTGCCAGAAATTGATATATTAATATTGTCCCACTGGTAATACGCGCACTGACCAGAAGGCATTACAGGACATGGATAAGACTAATTCGTAGAACATATGATACCTATAACGCCATACTGTATCCTGGGCATACTTTCTGGTGATTGTCCACTGAATGCCATAAGTAATAGATGTCATGACGTATGATTAAATAGCATCTGTATATTTTTAAACAATGTTTCGGACATCAATAGCACTGGAATCATTTGCAAGTTAATAGAAACCTTACAGTTTCCTAACTAATATGCCTGAGGCACCGTAGTTTCATTGACGAAAACAATTCATTATTTAGTATGAGGCAATTAAACCTCAGCTTTCTAATATTGAACAGATGTAGAATGTCTGGCTGGTATTGTTTTACCTGACAAACAAAACCCCAAGACATTTACTTGATGCCATATTAACGTCTACCCTCAATGTTTCTGAGTTTTTTTTATATTGATTATAAATTTATTTTTGTCTGCTTTGGTTACTATCCCTCAACTAAAAAAATATAGTGCGCGATATTTTGAGTTGCCTTTTACTGTGAAATCCAGAAAATATAGCTTAGTCAACGTTTGAAGAGGATGAAAACACAAGGAGACATGACGAATAATGCATCGATACTCTACTCAGCAATTACCAAAAACATTCCAAGAATAAAAAGGCAAGAGATATTCTAAAGATATGCGCTATTTAAATGCGCTCTGTCAATATACATCTCGTGTTCATGTAATAAAAAATATAATACCAAAGAACCGTGTTGAACATTGTGGAAATTATATGACTCGTAAGCATTACTAGGGTGTGTAAGTTCCTTAAAACACTGCCAATCATCAACGATGTAATCTTACACACAGCGAAACACATGCCTCCATGTGCATTGCTCAAATTATATAAACATCCAAGAGAAAACAAGTACGAGCAGTATAAAAATATCCATAAGGAATCCAATAACCAGTGAACAAAAAAATTATTTCGAAGGTATTCTTTCGAGAATTAAATTTGGGAACATATGTCGTCCTGGACGAAACGTCTTGTTACCGTTGATAACATCAATGTTGAACGAAAAGAACGATTACAAAATTACAAAAGCCATGGTCTTCATCGCTATAATTCTTTATCCCTGCATGTGTTAATAAAAATACATTAATTTATAAATGCGGCTTCCTCGGTCGATCATAACAGGCGAGAAAAGAGGTTGCTTTCTGTTGCCCTGGTGTTCGCAGAGCTAAAGGGTAACCAGAGGCAGATTTGTTTGTGATGTTCTGTATTTCTGTCCGTCGTCATATAAGTGAAATGTGTATCTTATATATCATGGGACTTCCCGACGAAAATATAGACACGAAGTGACATAAATGTCGGAAAATACCCAATTAGCACTGTAATAATGTCAGTGTTAATTTATCTTTAGAAATAGCGTTCTCTTTAATAAGACACTCTTTGGTTTAAGATATATCGTATGTATCATGTGTAATTATCCAACCCGTTGAGAAGAATTAATCCACGTCTGAGAAATATGGAATTTCATTCAAAAGGTTACGTACGCCCCTGATGGCAAGTCTACTTTTCGAAAACACAAGAATCTCGTTGTGGACGGAATCTCTTCAGTTACGGACATATCTCCAGTTAATGGAAAACCTCATTAAATAACGGAAACGTTCTCCATGTTTCTGGCCATTGACCGTGACGTCCTATATAATATTCATATACTTAGTTGTCATGTTATATATTTGGTACAGTCGATAGCATAGGGCGTGTAAACGCCATGTCATCGGCGACATTTCACGTACATATCCCCACTTCCGTGTACGTTCTATTTTTTTTCTTGTCTTAGTATCAACGGAAAGTCAAAAATACGCCATTTTTACACCCACCACCAGAACCAAATTCGGCTCTGAATCACCATTATTAAAAAAAATGTCGGAGTTTGAAAGAGGTACCCTGTAGATGAGAACGAAACTAACCTGTCTTATTGCTGTATTGTTTTGTTTCAGTTTCCCGTGCACATGCCAATAGTGGCCTTTTGTTTTGTCTTATGGAATTATCGACATTGGATAAAGATGATTTGAAAGAAAAGCTACAGGTTTTCCGAAAAGCGCCGGCAAAGCCGCCGATAATAGAACAGGCGGCCTAATGGTGCAATAACGTAAATCAAATAGCCAGATTTGAATGTACAGTATGTCGGCATTTTATTATTGAATGCGTAAGAGCTCGAAACCAAATACTAATAAATGTACAATTACCTAAAAGTCGTTCAAAAATATTATGAAAAATTGCTTGACAAAGCTAGTGACCGGAACTCCATCAAATGTTAGTCAAGGATTGAACAAAGATGTTTTTTACCAAGCAAAGCCCGATGCAATGTTAACATATATAGATATATCAACTGCTACGCACATGATAGCACAAATGATCAAATCTCACAGAGAAGCTAATTACGTTCGCCTAAGATACATCTGAACAATAGTTCATACCTCTTAATATGATGGATTGATTCATTTCTTATGTCAGCCAGCTAATGCTATCATTACATGTCTAAGTCACGTGATCCTATCTGCGTGGGGATTATTTTATTTTTGTCAGTGAAATAAATAAAAATAATATTTTACATTAATCAAAGGCAATAGTCATTATCGCTTTTGCTTCCGACTTCAAACAGCTGCCACTGACATATCCATGTTTTTAGAGATATTAGAAAGAGCGTATGTTTGACATTTTAACAGTAATGTTTTGAAATAATGTTAATAGGAAAATATAAGCCTGCATTAGCGATACTACATGTAATTTTAAAAAATCCACCAGGTTCTCTTAAATTAACACTAGAAATACTTCTATAAGCAACCATGTAAACTAGAAATAAATTAAATTAAACATCAATTAGATTTGATTGTATTTTTTTTATTGCAACAAGCGACAATAAATGTCATGACATACAGTTACCGACGAAGATATCTTGTGGATATCTAATTCCGCTGCCAGTTTGTTGTAAGAATGTTTTTTTGACGTTTCTGTATTAGTATTGATCAAGATCAAGAGGGGGGCCCGACCATTCCAGAACAATTCTCACAATTTAATTGTAACTGTTTCAATTTGTTTTAACTTGACAATGATGATCAACAGTACGTGGCATATCTCACGGTATGTAGTTTGCCATCTAAACTATATTCGAGATATGATCATCACAAGATAGGTTTGGACAAAGCGCTACCACTAGGCCTCTTCTACTGTTTACAAACATTAAATCTATGTTGTTGATATTGTATGGGAATTTGTTTAGTAGTTTTGTCTACATTGAAAGGCAACGAATATTTTAGAGCCCCAAAATAGAGGGTATTAATATAATTTTGAAGTTATAAACAATTTACAACACATTTGCTGAATCCTTTATAGCACTTCAAATCATCAGCACAAGATACAACATTGGTCCTCGACAAAATGCCAGATCGTATGCCATTAACGTACAAAACATATCTACAGAATTGCAGAAAAAACAGACCTGACGTTTTTAACAATCTTCATGTCACCCTTTCTGTGTATACGCATCACATTGAATTATAGCCAATGATAGGGAAATTAGGTTGATTTCTAGTGTTAATGGATTTGTGTGAATCTTTCTTATCATTCTGGTATTTTTCTGCAAATATATTAGAACTTTATCCTGTTGATGAAACAAGGTCATTTGAGCTGATAATGTATTTGATTTAGTTACTCCCTCCCAAAACTTCTACCTACGTTTTCATTCTGAGCCCGTATTGAGGAATCTAAGGTAACGTCCCAGACCTGCTGAGTTGTTGTTAAGTGTGTAAACAATAAAAGATATTTCAGGCACATTTCACAAACCATTCTTGGAGACACATTTATACACACAACTCTCACACTGTCCATTTGTACATCTTCCTTATTTATTGCCGGAGTCGTAACCTTTATCGCCCTTTTTCATCTTAACAGATATAAATTTGAAATATTTTCTCATTTAATCGACAATTCCGTATTTTTATTTGGGTGAATGTATAGAAATTGTTTTGCGCAAATATAATTTGGCATAGTTCTTAATTTTCTAAAAGCGTAAAATTTCAGATTGGGTGATTAGCGCTGAAGAATTGTGATTTATGTCGACATAACCTATTCAAGATGTCCTCAGAACACATCCTACCGTTATTTTGTCACTGTGTAATTATCGCTTCGATCAATACTTGGTTTATTCACATAACGTGTATACGTTTTGCATTGTGGAGTTTAGCCAATTGCATCATGTCATTAACCAGTACTATACTGTGGATGCAGAGTTATTTAGTGCTTTCAGATGTCAATTGAAAATGGAAATATAAACAGAAAGCGAAACCTCATAACACAATATTAAATTTTTCGCCAAATGTGCGATGTTTGATTCTGCAAGTATTGGGTTACAGTTTTGATCAAATCAAACGATTGTTATTTAGAAGTAAAATGTTGTTTTTTTGTGGCATACAAATATGCAAACAGATAGAAATATATTTATATCCAGCTTCACGACAATGAATTTTAAAAACCCATATCGAACATTTTCAGCGCCGCTGTCTTACATGAAGGATTCAACATTAGAATAGGGTGTCTATTAAAAATAAATGAATATATTTCAGGGCAAAGTATAGCTGTTTGTGGCCTAATTGACACGAACTGGTGATTTAAATTAAAATAACAGCTTGTCAGTTTGCTTTTCTGAAACGTTGTCTGTCATGATGGTCAGGTGATTCCCCTGGCTTACCCTCTCTTTCGTCAGGGAACCGGGGATGACCAGAGTGTGACGACACTAGATGCGTGACCGATAAAGTGGCACACACGAGTTGACCCCCGCGCGGGAACGGAGCAGGGGACGTCTGGGCTGACTCTGGGAAACCCACGTGAACTCAACCATAATAGATTGTCTAATACGATGTCCCCGGATGGTGTTTCGTCTGCTGGAGCGAACTAATGTCTTCATATGAACTAACACCTACACAGCCTTATGGTAATAGTCATCCAGTTTATTTCAGGGCAGTATTCAGCTTTACATCAATAGAGCGACGAAGGCTTTTCTAACGGCTGGTAGTGTTCAGCATTTCTGCAATAACCCATACCACAGTTATAGTTATATTGTCTTATATATTTGCTTAATAACATTATCCGAAAAAAATGTTCTTATCATATCTCGTAATTTCATGATTGTTTAATTTCTGCCATATCGATAAAAGATCAACATCGTCGATTGCAACGCTATGGTTCACTACTGTTTGTGATTTCTGATAATATGTTCTAGTGATAAGCTCTTGATGTAATTTACCTCACTGACGACATTTGTACACATGATGTTGATTGATTAATTGATTGATTGCTACTTAACGCTGTGATTAACGGTATTTTATATCACGGCGATGAACTCCAACAATGATTTACAGTAGCACAACCATTAAGAGTTGAGTGTTTTGATAATGTTGTGAAACTATTCTTTAGGTAAAGGCAGCATTGCTAGTATTCAAACAAACTGTCATCAACCAGAGGGTCCTCATGGCGTTTAAGTCGTGAAACTAAAGATATAAGGGACATTGACTAGATATTAGAATTTCCACTGACAAGCTTAACATAATAGAGTAAGGTGACTAACCCAAAGAAGGACGAAAAATTCATATTGACTCAATATTTCGGTTTATTAAAAAAACCATCACCAGGAGAGATGAATGACTAGACTACTTCTTAGAATTGGATATAAAAGTTAAACTCTTTTGTATCTTCATCAATTCCACTGCTTTTCCATTTAGGGTCCTGTTTAAATATCTGTACTGCAATGTCATGGCGTTTGTGTATATTTCTTGATGCCTTCGGTCTCAATGGCCGCTTGAAGACATCTGCATGTTAATAGAAAACGCATTAGTTCCTCTCACAATTATACCGGTGTGCGTTCTTTCTTCTTGACGAGTTACGGATGTAAGACTGACAATTCATTGCATAATATTTCAAAATTCAATCTTCATATTCTTATATTAAACATAGGTGGGAGGGTATGGGTATGAGAGAGTTCCCGGTTGCCCTGTTGCACTCACGTCTAGGGGGCAACAGACACCGGATCTGTTTGTCATATATTCGAATGGGAGTCTCGTTACGTCCAAAAAATGTATGTGCAGGCGGTTCTCTGATGTCAAAACGGTCGCGATTCGTAGCCTTTTCAGGAACATCACAGTGCAGAAATGTATTTGACGTCATTTAAAAGCTCAACTATCACGAATGTTGTGACGTCATAGGATAGCTTTGCCAGGATTAAATTACCTCCCTTGCCAACTTTCCGAGACTCCCATTGCGTCTCGTGATTGTTCTGTTATGCCATTGTTTACCAGTTATGACGAGAAGGGTTCCCTTCACTTATGTACTGCATAAACCCCAAACCAACCAAATGAACGTTCTTACAATTAACAGATGAAAACATTTCAGTGTATGTAATTTGCACTGTTATGTCCGCATTCAATTATCTGTATCTTAATATAGACCACGTAGATTTGTGGTTATGACCAGTTATGACGAGAAGGGTTCCCTTCACTTATGTACTGCATAAACCCCCAACCAACCAAATGAACATTCTTACAATTAACAGATGAAAACATTTCAATGTATGTAATTTGCACTGTTATGTCCGCATTGAATTATCTGTATCTTAATATAGACCACATAGATTTGTTTCCGTATTATACCAGCTGGTC
>JARFOD010156677.1:0-12211 GCA_031763545.1 Mopalia muscosa | reverse complement strand
GTGGTTGACACAAATTACAGGTCCTTTAGTATTGATGGTAGGTGGTTGACACAAATTACTGGTCGTTTAGTATTGATGGTAGGTGGTTGACACAAATTACAGGTCCTTTAGTATTGATGGTAGGTGGTTGACACAAATTACAGGTCCTTTAGTATTGATGGTAGGTGGTTGACACAAATTACTGGTCGTTTAGTATTGATAGTAGGTGGTTTCTACAGATTACTCACTGTTGTTTAGTCTTGATAGTAGGTGGTTGACACAAATTACAGTTGACACTAGTTATGCACTAAGTCACTAGATATGTAAATCATAAATACTGAAGTTGAAGTTATATTCATTATTACCTTTTATTGTGAATTTGCGACTTATGAATTATTGTTAATAACTTGTAAGTAGCTTTATTTAAGTTGTAGGTCAGGCAGTTTTTCTTTTAGGCTTTCAGGTAGGCTTGCACAAATTATTTGTGATTTTGTTGGTGAAAGGCAAATCTAGTTTTTGATTGCTGTGGTTTGGAAGGCTTTTGATTTCTCAAAGATTGTGATTAACTTGTTCAGGGGTTTCTCTATTTGGCATTCTGCCAGCATGTCATAATGCCATTATACGATAAATATGTTGCGACAATATCTTGACAAAACTACTACTCTACTTTAGTTTACACACACTTAAAGCACACATTCACACGTTCCCAAAGAAACAATCTTGTGCTGGCTGGGTGGGGGTCGGACCAATGTCTGATCACTCGGTTTGGTAGCGAGTTAAGTTTCATATGTGACAGTAAGACATCTGGTCTGTAACATCCCTGTGCATGGTCTGTAACTTAGACTAGTTAGAGCCCTCTGATCTGCCATAAAGCTGGATCTGTACGGAGCCCTCTGGTCTGTCATTAAGCTGAATGTGATAAAAAGCCCTTTAGTCTGTCATAAAGCTGAATGTGTTAGAACCCTTTAGTCTGTCATAAAGCTGAATGTGTTAGAACCCTTTAGTCTGCCATAAAGCTGAATGTGTTAGAGCCCTCTGGTCTGTCATAAAGCTGAATGTGTTAGAGCCCTCTGGTCTATCATAAAGCTGAATGTGTTAAGAGCCCTCTGGTCTGTCATAAAGCTGAATGTGCTAAAGAGCCATCGGGTCTGACATAAAGCTGAATGTGTTAGAGCCATCGGGTCTGACATATAGCTGAATGTGTTAGAACCCTTTAGTCTGTCATAAAGCAGAATGTGCTAGAGCCCTAAGGTCTGTCATAAAGCAGAATGTGTTTGAGCCCTAAGGTCTGTCATATGGCTGAATATGTTATAGCCCTCTGTTCTGTCTTCAGACTGACATTGAAGTAAAAAAGCTTTAGTTTCTAAATGCCAGTTCAAAAACTTACCTAATCATAAATTTATTTTTTACAGGCAATAGAACAGCGAGACAGCTGTTCTTGTCCCAGATTGCCTGACCTTGACCCTAGAGAGCGGGTCAAACCTATGGTGAAGGTCACTAACTCTGCAGTGAGAGCATTACAGACAGGCGCTAATTTTCAGCAAGTACATGTCATAAAACAGATGGCAGCAAAACCAGCTTAGAAAGCTGATTGAGGCAACTGTTTGTAGAGAGATTTGTTTTCTCAGATTATATGATATTTTTATGACCAGATTTAATATCATAAGTCAAGACAGTGTGAATCTGCTCATATATAGCAGTGTATATACATAGGATGTAGTGTCACATTTGAACGTTTGTGTCCTGTTTTACCAGTTTTATTAACTAGTTTTTTTAGTAGTTCCAAACAACTTCTCACCTTCCCCGTGGCCTTGTTGCTGTTCATTATTCATGGCATCCACCGGATATATACCAAATGACAAAAAGAAAATGAAAGACGTGCAGAGTTATTTTGAACTAATTTACACATAAAATATGAGGCAGACCATGATGCAGAGTCATTTTGAACTAATTATTACATAAAATGAGGAAGATCATGATGGCGATGTAAAAATTTAACTAATATTTTTTTATGAATTTGTTACATATCTAACTTCCCATTAATGGGCAACCTATCATTCATGATAGACCAACTGTGATAGACTTTTGATTTCGTTTTAGGTTAAGTATGTAGTTTGTACTGCTTTATTTGAAACTATTTTGCTTTGTGAATTTGATTCCGTTTTGAAGCGCTTAACATGCACAAACTTTAATCAATGTATGAAAATAATTTACACTATTAGTCTGCTAATTTAATTATTATCATGGCTAATGTACAATGTTTGGCTTCCTGTGGTCGCACTCTTAACTGTTATTTCCTTGATCCACTGGTGTGGCCAGCTGTCAGATGATTATGCTAACTGTCCGACCCAATCATGAGAACACACAAGCTTGGCTCACCAAGAACCTATATTTTATTGTTTTATGTAGATTTTATGCTGACTAAGGTAATTTCATCCCGCTCTCCACTTTATGATTGGGCTAGTGTACATTACTGTTGGAATACCATGCCCACTGTCATATAACTATAAGTCTATAATGCCCTAAAGCAGAGCATAAAATGACAGAACAAAAAACACAACTAAATGTTTAAAACAATTAGTGTTTATGTATTGTCAAAAAACAGTTAATTATGATCTCCAATGTGCCTCGATGACTGTTTATTTAAGGTTTATTGTTTAACATCTGGGCATTGATTGATTGGAGTTTGACACCATGTTTAAGAGTATTTTACTTACACAAATGAGTGATGCACATATAGTATTGCTTAAATTGTGTTTAATGGTTTCCAAAATGTGTGGGTGTTTGTTTTTTTTGACAGAATAAATGTTTTTAAACATCATTGAATCTTTCATTTTTTGTATAAAGGTTATGATCTGGATCAAAATCCGATCAGGTAATATTGAATGCGGTGTCTGGTCAGAAAAGCATCTGGCACACATGAAACAGTCCAATATAATATATTTTGAAATATCCCCTCAGCCTGATTATAAAATATGGAATTGTGTTGTGAAGAATCCATAGAAGTTAGCGGTTTTAAAGTGTCAAATCTAGCGTGTTGTTTTGACAAAACTGTCCGGAGAACAAAGACCTGTCCGGAGAACAAAGACCTGTCCGGAGAACAAAGACCTGTAATGAGGGTTTGAACACTACTCTAATCAACAACTATCATGTTTGTTGACATAATTGTATAAAGTAAAAAAACAAACACATGCAGGGATGTATTGAGTGTTTACCCAAACAAAAATTAACTGACTTCAACAAATCTGCATCATGTAGAAGGAGTTTATTTCGTTACAGTCAAGGCCGGCGAACTTTTCCTTAAGGTAAATTAAAACTATTAGTACCCCCTGTAAGGGAGCCTCTGAAGGGAGCAAGTCAGAACAGTTATAGACAGAGGGATCTTTCCTCTCATTAATACCGCCCAGCTCAGTTCATTATGTAGATTTGTTTAATTGGGGTTTATTGTGGTACTTGAGGATATTTCACTTCGATGACGATGAATAGTCCTCTTCACACTGCCCATCCATCATCAACGTACCCTGTATACCGGGTACTTGCAGAAAGCATATTAACCTCAGAGGGTAAGAATGCATCCTGTAAGTCAACTAACTACCAGGACTCTGGACTGAATATTATTTTGAAGAATGTTTCAAAATAAGCTTTCTCACCAGTGCCAGACATGAGTCAAATTCCTCAATATTCTTACATACCTGAACACTATGTTTTTAGCTCAAGATATGCTTTATAGTCCTTGAATTTCATACAAAAGTCCGGGGGCATTGGCTGCTTGAAGCATTATTTAATTTAAGACCCTATAAAATGACGTCACGCCATGTTGAAGGTCTACGTTTATCCAGGTTTTAGAGATTTAATGTGGTGTGAGCCGAAAATTGTCTTTCGAGCAACTGGCCCCTGGCCTTCATCTTACACAGAACAAGATAGAGTGACTTGTCCCTACTTTGGATAAGAACGCAATCTTTTCAACATCGGTTTCAATGTGAACCCATGAACCAGCCATCAACATGTGTTCCAGAATTGGTATATCTCTGTTTCAATTATCTCACTCAAGGCGTCTTACTGTACATTGTCACTTCATAAAACAAGCTTTTATTTCACTTTGACAAATTTATGCTGGAAATCATAAATACCAACGGATACTTTTGATCTTTCATCATAGTCACACCAGTCCTGTGGAAATAAACACACACAAGCTGTTTCAATATGTTATCATTTCTGACTGAAAAGATTAATGTTATGTTTAAAGATCACTCTAATCATGGGAAAAAGCTCCTCAATCTCATTTTAATATTTTCCTCTGGGATAGGATTAAAACCTCCCAACAAATGTATCGACAAAGTATCCATCAATAAGATATACATGTAGTTTGTTCATAAACGTCAACTTTTAAATATTGATGCCACTCAAAACATGCTTAAAATTTATATATTAATTTAATTATATTTATGTTTCTATGTTTCATGAGAAGCAGTGGAGAAATCATATGGAATTGATCTAGCTTTCAGACACCTGCAATAGATCAATGATCCCTATTCATTGTACATAAGGGAGAGTCAAGTCCAGCTACAGGCATCAAATAGTTTTGTTTGTTTGGGGTTTAAAAAGTTTAACATCCTACTCAAAGGTATTTCACTTATATGATGACAGATGGTCCATTTTACAATGTTCTCAAATAGGTACATGCTCCAAAACTTTACAATATTAACTTTAGTTGAAATCTCAAATCTTGTTGCAATTAAAAACTAGCAGGCAGTTTTAAGGAGCTTCCTATTGAGGTGGGGCACATAGCTTATAAGAAGTCAATTTTTGTTTTGTCTTGTCATTGTCTGCTGACTGGTTTGAGGGGGATTTTATTCACCCGCCATGCCCATTGGGCTGACATGTGAAATAACCTACAGCAGACTAGCTCAATCAAAAAAAAGAATAAACCTAACATGTTATTTAAGAACTTACCCCATCTGTAAGTGAAATCTCACTGAACGGAAATCCAGATTCTGACCCTTCAGCTGCATATCCAACCTGATTTCAGAAATAACAAATATAATGCAGCTACAAGTTCCCTAACAGTTTGTAAAATTGATTCTAGTTACATTTACTTATCTTTGACAAACACTCATTAAAAATAGCAGTGATGTTCCACTACTCTTCCCTTTGTACCATCTCAAGATATTGTTTGGAAGCAGGTATAAATGTAAGCAGTTTCGATGAAAATAGAAATGGACTGACGGAGAAAAAAATTAAGACTTAAATCATGAAATCTGACCTCAAGTGATATCTTGTACACAAATATGTACAGTTCTGTTTAAAACAAATTATTTTAATATGCCAAGCATTGTATAATTTAATAGACTGGAGGAGCTGATGAGGTTCTATCTGGACATCCCTGCTCGGCAAAACTTTATCTTTATGGTACTTTTAAAACACTTTTTATTACATATGTTATATTTGACTTTGGCTATGATAACTTACCCGTGGTGAAAACTCAATCGGTTCCACACCTCGACAATCAAACACAACCACTGTCTTATATTTTCTCACATCCTCTGAATTGTAAGCTGTTATTGACTCACTCATGATATCTACAACAAGAAAAAATCAATCTCATTAATGATATCTACAACAAATAATTCCCACGAATGATCTCTACAAAAACAACAAATTGTTCTCACCAAATATATCTACAGCAAGAACACACATCATTTTCACCAATGACTTCTACAACAAGAACAAATCGTTCTTACCAATGATATTTAAAACAAGAACAAATTGTTATCACCAATGATATCTAAAACACGAACAAATCATTCTCACCAATAATATGTTATATCTACAACAAGAACCAATCTTTATCACCAATAATATGTTATATCTACAACAAGAACAAATCTTTATCACCAATGATATCTATAACTAGAACAAATCTTTATCACCAATGATATCTATAACTAGCACAACTTTTTATCACCAATGATATCTACAACTAGAACAAATCTTTATCACCAATGATATCTACAACTAGAACAAATCTTTATCACCAATGATATCTACAACTAGCACAAATTTTTATCAACAATGATATCTACAACTAGAACAAATCTTTATCACCAATGATATCTACAACAACAACTATTTTTTATCACCAATGATATCTACAACAAGAACAAATCTTTATCACCAATGATATCTACAACAACTAATCTTTACCACCAATCATATCTACAACAACAACTAATTTTTATCACCAATGATATCTACAACTAGAACAAATCTTTATCACCAATGATATCTACAACAAGAACTATCAGTTGTCTGTCCCTTTAAGTCAACAAGTTTGAAGGTAATAAAGGTCTTGCTGAACTCCTTGGTCGATTTTCGGACCACCTGTTGTATTAAGTCTCTTTTGCAGAATAATATAAATCTGTACAATATATTTTTTTAGAAAGCTGAAATACTAAGGATTACATATCCTGTAAAGTACCTTATATTTTCTTTTATTCTTTGATTTAATTTGCTGAATTAGTTTTTGCGTATATATGTATCGCAATAATTAGGAATAAGGAAAATTAGGAAAATTAAGGAATTGTGCTTGTCTACTCACTTGTCCATTATTTTAATTGTTGCAAAGTGCTTTAGCTGTTATGTTGGGCAGGGATTATCGGCTATTTACATGTAACTCACTTATGTTCACACCTAGAGCGGCTGGAGCCTACCGTGAGAAAAAAAAGACAAGGACACACTGTCTGGCTTGATGCGCCTTGCTTTGAGTTTACTCTGTGAAGTGTCAAACTCTTGTGCCAGCTGAGACAACTCCAGCTTTTTTACTTTTTTAAACAAAAAATGTTTTTATATCAACTTTTACACTGTGCAGCATGGAGCAAAAAAGACAACATGATATAAACTGCCTAGGCCTTTGTCAACCAAGACCCGGTTAGCGGACTCCCGCTCCGCAATTAATCAAAAGGGCCGTCAGGGCCTGATCCAGGGTAAAAGTTTGGGCACCCATCATGTTATGATCAATCTGAAGTGCAGCTTCAGCCCAGGGCACTTGTGCCCAAGTTGGGGGGAGTTTCCGGGAGGGGGGTGTCTCCTGTGCTTCACGAAGCATGGGAAATGGTTGGTAACAATTTCACTATCAGCTTGTGTACAAATTTTCACTTAAAAAAAAAAAAAAAAAATTTTATTTTTTTTTATACTGCCGGGTTTGGGATCCCAAATCGCGGCCACCAAACCCGTTATAACAGGTTCAAAATCGGGCTAGATCAGGCCCTGGCCGTTGTTGAGCTCTACTGGCTGCCGCTAGTATCTCAGAATGCAACTGGGTTACTTCTTTTAACTTTCTAAAAGCTTTGTATTAACTGTGCCATATGTGCCCTGTTCTGCCCTGATAGTGCCTTGCAATGATACTTTACCAGATTAACTCTTTGTTTTGTTAAACACATGCAGACAACTGTAGATAAAGTTACCTACACCAACAACATGTTATAATGTGTGTTATAACCCACTCACAGAGTATTTTCTGACAAGTTTACTGGTTTTAAAGACAAATTGTGAGCATTATGCATGCGGTATGCCATGGTGCATTATAGTGTGGGTACATTGTATTGATATACATCTGTTCACAGGAATTAATTTTCGCGCAGAAGTTCTAACCGCAAATACCGCGAAAATTAAGTACTTTACAGTATGTGAATGTGGTGAAAATCTAACTATTACTTCTAAAAAATGTTGCAAATTGAGTAAATGTCATCGAAAAATATAGACTGCATTTTTCTTCTATTATTTCTCAAAGTGCAATTACTATAAGACTCTATAAATTAATTGACCGTGTAGAATAGTTTTTGAACCAGTAAACAGTGCCTCATTTTTTTTTTTTACAATTTTGATTAGAAAGAACCCAGGGGATGTTTTTGTCTATCCCACCTTGGGAAGTCTGATAAAAATGCAAAATACAACTTTCAGAAAATATATCAGAAAGGATTTTCTTAAACATGAGGCACTGTTTGCAAGATAGCTTTGTGCTCTTTACATAACAATGGTACAATTTTGAAGTTTATAACATGAATAGTTTTCTAGAAATAGGGCTTGGCAAATGTAAACTGTCTGCTTAAAACTGGAGTGCCAGAAATAAGCAATTCAAGTTTTGTGAGTTGAATATATGATCAAGGTGAAATTAAATTATAGGCTCCAATTAAACTGTTTGTAATCAGAAATTTGAAATACTTTTTTCACCAACATATAGTTGGTACCTAACTTTTATTGAAAGCAATAATATAAAAAAAATGCTTTATTTGAATTTTTTAGCCCACTGGGTCCAGCAAGACCTTAAAGTTAACTTAAATAATGTATTACTACCATAGATTACCTATAGAATTTTCTCGACTACAAAGGTGACATTTGATTACCATACTTGCTGAACCACGCCCTCCTTTCAAAGGTTGAGATTCCTGAAAAGAGAGTGCCATTATTAGAACCTAATAATAAATATTGGGTCAAGTTATTAGACATAATTATAGTACTCATGTTTTTAAACTGTGGGGTGTCCTGGGTATTGGCTTGAATTTGGTAAGTGCTTGCTAACTTTGTTCAATGGTTCTGAACCCTAGTTAAACCAGGATGTTTATATGTAAAGAAACACAAACATCAGGAGACAGACATGAACCAATTAACACATTTATAGAGCATAAAATAGCTAGAGTAGAATTGAAAAGTATATTTTGTAAACACATAAATATCACTGGTCCCCTGATGAAAATATATGTATGGTCATCTAACTTTGTATCTTTTTAAATTTATCAGCATTACCCTCAATGACAATCAAAATAAGCTTACATACTTAAATATTAATCAATAGCTGGCAGAGTTTATTTAAAAATATTAAAATTTCCTGGATCCAAGTTATAATGCCAAACAATACTGTAAAATAACGAAAGAATTTGTACATTTCTTTTTGTGGTAAAAATAATAACTTCTAACTTATAATCAAGAGGGAAAATGGAAAAAGGTTTAAAGTATAATAAACAAATATTTTGTGCTATAAAAGACTCAACTCTGATTTTCTTTTGATTTGTATATTCTTAACAACTTAATCTTTTAACCTGAAGTTTGAAAGTGTAATAAGTTTGTTTGTTTGATTAGGGTTTAACGTCGTACCCAAGGGTATTTCACTTACATGATAACGTGCCAGGCCAATGGGTGAAGGAAACCACCCTCAACATGACTGGCAACAAACAAAAGACAGGACAGGACAAATACAGGACAGCAACAACAGGACGCAATACAAACACCACAAACAGATCAGCTTCCTGTTCCCCTTTAGCTCTGAGAGCACCAGGGCAACAGGAAGCTCCCTCCAACCACCCACAGGAAAAACAGAAGAAAAACAATTAATAACACAACCATGACACTAGATTTGTCCCTACAACAGAGAAAAATGATTCCTAATTTATTTCCTAACAGATATTATAAAATCTGACTACTCAATTCTTGGAAAAATAGGCCTAGTTTCCTTCACAATACCAATGGCTCAAAGTATTGTTAAAAAAAAAACATGAAAATTTATAAAATAACAGACAGAATGGTTGTTTCTGACTGGTTTCATAAGGTAATAGGCCTATCTTTTAATGTGGGCTTTCTTTTTTTCTTTAAAATTTAAATCAACTTCATGTATAGTAGAAAACTTGAAATGACAACTGTTGGGAAGTATTCCACATAGCCAATGTAGATCTAGGTACCGTTAGTATAGCACATGCTTATATCATATACGGTTTTGAGTAATGTGATGATTGTTTCCAAAAGTAACATCATTGACATTCAAGCCCTAGCAGGTAGAGGACAAAACTTGTCTGTTATGTAGATGGCTCCCCCTTTCTCTTCTTTGCTATTATTTTTTTTTCTTTGTGGACAAAAAATATTATTTTTAAAATTCTTTGAAACACCTGGCACATGATGTCTACCCCAAACCTTAATTTTTTTCAAAATTTTGCTTAACCAATCTACTATAACCTATCGTTCGGTTACGTGAGAAAAAATTGTGCAAACGGTCGTTCTCGTATATAGGTTACTTAAATATACAGTGTAACTACACTATAATCATAATGTATCATGATATACCAAATAAATGGTTATAACTGGTACCAATCCTTGTTAACCAATTTTAATTAAATATAATTCACAAATAAGGTCTTTAATACCAGCATACCAGCCTGTGAATGCTCTGCTGGTGAGTTTAACAAGTCGCGACTGACATAATATAGCGTTGTTGTTGTATCATCATACGGTAAGCTGTCAGATTGGCTTCATCAAGATAAAAGTTTAATCCAGTCACTATCAGGGCAAATCAAGGCACCAAATTAAGCCTTTTATTTTGAACTGTCAACGCTTTCAATAGCATGAGCTGAGTCAGCTGACATAGAGCTAAAGAAGACTGTAGACCAACAGTGCTTTTGATTTGCTCGAGAGCCGGAGCCAGCCAACCAAGTCACAGATAACAAAGACCTAGGTTTTCTATTTCGAGCACTTTATCGATCTCTATTTCATTTTTAGTTGGTAATTTAATTGGATTTTTTTCCTCAAATTTACATCATAAGTCAAGCAAGAAATTGTTAAATAAACTAAGGGTATGGTCAGTCTATCATAAATATTTCTGACAAAGTATGAGAATCCTTTTCTGGCTATCATGACCGTTCGCATGAATAATCATTTGCTTAACCTCTATGTAACCTGAAGGACCAATGCATGAAAAAACAAGGCCTGCTATCTCGACGGCCACCCGCGGAATGCACCATTTTGAAACACTGCACCCTAATGGCCCACTAGTTCTGATCTGGATGCGGCTTTTGTGAAAATTGTGCGGAAATGCCGCAAAAACCCAGCCTAGATAAATCCCTGTAAGCAGACTGTATAGCGAAACTATAGGCAGCACTGTATTCTGACTGTCAGGACACATTTGGCAAACCTCTGAGTCTCTGGCTACACCTCTTCATTAATGGTCTCATGGTTAATGTTAATTTCCATCTCCTGATGAACAATGCTGATGCAGCAATTTAACAAACTTTTTATGGTTACCTTCAGCTTGAGCAGTCTTAGCAAATAGGGAACCCAGATCCAAAATAGCTTGTTCTTTTGTTTTAACATCATCTTCAGTTGTAGCATCCTTCTTTACTGTAAAGAAAATAGTATTTTAGTATTATGAGAGAAAAGATCACCTCTCGGAAAATAAGTGCCATTTGGGTTTTGTTGTCCAGAATATAATTTTGTGAAATATATAAAGCACACCATAAATCTTAGTTTCACAAAAAAAATGATACTGCTGACAAGAAAACTCAAATGGCACAATAGAAGTTGTTAAACAATGAAAGTTTGATTCTGTACCAAGTGATGGTCAGTCAATAACAAAGATGTGGTTCAAAGAAGAGTCACAATTGTTTAAGTAAGAGTTTAGATGCTTTCAACATATTTTATAAGGTGATAACTTGGTTGTTGAAGTATTAAGATCTGTGTTAAGTTATACAGTTTGAGCTCAAAATCTTAAGTTTAACAGCGCGAAAAACAAAACTGACAAGGTAAATATGAGGAAAGTGTAAATTTATGATTGCCTAATTACAGTGGAAAACAGAGAGGATTTCAACCTAGTGAAAACCACCCCCACAATAGATGAAGCAGTTGTGTGACTCACTCATTGGTGTTTTATACTGTGCTTCAAGTTATTTCAATGTCATGACAATGGTGTATTCCAACAGTAATTGACACTAGCACAATTAAGATGTGAAGCGTTTCCATTATGTTGGAATTTTAATTTTCCTCCAGTGCTAAGTAAAGGCAGTATTGCAACTAGATGCAAAAACGTATCTTATATAGACTATAAAGTATATAGAGATACTAGGTACAGCTTTATCTAAACTCTAGAAATAAGGCCTGTCGCTGAATACTAAATAACGTTAAATCTGCATGACCTAATTAGTGCGAAAGACATTTTAAAGCAAGTTTGCAACTGCTGAGAAGTTGATTTTGACATGAAAATGGACATAGAGTGGTCGTTTTATGTGTCGATTTAACCCAAAAGTATCCAAGGAAATAAATGAAGTGGTTAAAGTCAAGGTAGGGCCATGTAATTTTCATATATTTGAAGATGAAGTTCCGAATCAAGATATCGTTAGGCTATAAACTGGGGACACCAAGCCCGCTGTTATACCCGGCCTATTGTAAAGGGTAAACCCGCGGTGTACATAGGACT
>JARFOD010156666.1:0-12211 GCA_031763545.1 Mopalia muscosa | reverse complement strand
GGATAGAGAGAGCACTTACCATACCCGTTCCCGGGCAGTAACCAATATCTGAATAGAGAGAGCCCTTACCATGCCTGTTCCCTGACAGTAACCGATATCTGGATAGAGAGAGCACTTACCATGCCTGTTCCCTGACAGTAACCGATATCTGGATAGAGCCACGCCAGCCCTCTGAGAATTCTCCGTAACCTGGGGATACCAGTACTGCTTATATTACAAAAACAGGCATTGCTTGGCATTGTGCGTAACAGATCCTGGCAAACAGAAAAAAAGACTGTTAAGTCTGAAACATCACAAGCTACATCTGGTTAAATATTATATATACAAGTACCATGTGCTGTTTACATCAAAAATATATACAATAAAATAAATAAAGAAAATGCCATGAGGGGTGATTTTTCAAGAATATAATACAATATAATATATTTTATGTTACAGTGGTTTACTAATGATTAACATAAGCCCATTCTATTGGTAAACAGGTAAATACACCAATTTTGAGTAACAAAACTAATATCTGTTTGTGTGTTGATTTGATTAGGTTTAAAAATGTATTTCATTTTTTTCACTCATATCTAGCATGATTGGCCAATGGTTGAAGCACACTGCAGGAAGTAATACAAATACATCTCAAACAGATCAGCTTCATCTGGCCCCTTAGTTCTGGAAAAACCAGGGCAACACAAAGCTTCTTACAGACTGCCCAACTAAAAGTAATACATTTGTATAACTTGTTTTAGATGCATTTACAAGCTGGACAGTAACAGGACACGATTCCATGGATTTCTATACTTATTAGCGATAATAAATATAGACTTAAGTTGAAATCCATTGAAGTGTGCTCGATAGTAAATAGAGAAGTTGAAATGTTTACGCTCGATAATAAATAGAGCGTTGAAATGCTTAAGCTCAATAATAAATATAGAAGTTGAAATCCATAGAATTGTGTCATGTTTTAAAGTAATAAAAGATATCATCAATTTGCCAATACAAACATACATCATAAATGTCATTTAAGATGACCACCTAAGCATACATAAACACCCATGAATGAATGAATAAATGACTTTGTTTGTTTAATTGTGGTTTAATGCCATATTTTCAGTTAGTTTACTTGTATGACATCATGCCTGAATGTCAGACTGACAGAATAAAAATGACGTAATCTTGGAAGTGTTTAGAAGACTTACTTTTTCTATTTGTTTGGAAGTCATTAAATGGTCATTGGAGCTGGCTTTGACGATGTCTTTATATGTGAGGTCAGATTTCTGTTTCTTTTCCAGTGCTCCTGAGAGGCGTAACCAGATCTGAGGCCGCAAGGAATGGGGAATACCCTGTTTTATCATACCCCGTAACTTCTCAGACCTTGGAAGGTGGACTTCAACCTGAAGAAACATAGCATGTGATATGAGATCCAATAATTATTAAAACACGAATATTGCTTGAAGGGCTCTTATGAGCACAAGCTGTATGAAAAAGGTGAATTTACCCAACTGTTTTATCCACCTTCATTAAGGACAGGTGATAACTGAGTGTACAGATCAATACACAGTAGTCACTGTAATTTACTAGCGGTATTCACACATATATGTATTCCTGTTTATCCTGACCTCCACAAAGGCTTGTCACAATTTAGTTGCATGTACATGTACATTGTGCTATGGTCAATGCTGCTGTGTGTTAAACAAGTGACATTGGCTGGGTTCAGAATCTCTACTATGATAGTTAGTGTGATGATTTAGCTGTCAAATATATTTAATACAGATCACATTGTGAGAGAGATAACTGCGATCTCTCCTACCTTATCCCAGGTGAGGTCTCCCACCTCATTGTTATGTGTGAATTCCAGGTAAGCTGTCCACTTGAGCCGATGAGCAGGATCCTCTACAAACGGAGTGCTCAGCAGTTTACTAGAGTTTTCTTCAGGGCCATCTAAACAACAATAAAAGCAAACATTAATTTGTATAATTATTAAACTTGAGTTTATGTGTACCTGTAGAGCTAGGCCTTGTGGAGAATGATTTCCATACAATGTGTTTGTTTGATTGCTGTTTTATGCTGTAATTAGTCATTTCACTCGTTAACTGCGTACTAGGACAATTGGTTAAGGAAACCACACTTGTCACTATCAGCAATACAGGACAATCACAAGGCACAGTACAACATCAGACACTGATCAGCTTCTTGTCACCCTAGAACTGAGTGCAACAAGGCAAAAGGAAGCTCCATAGAAGCCTTGAATTCCTCAAAAGTTATTCCATGTATTTGTATACTTTCTATATGAAAGTTGTTCAAACAGATAGGTAGGATGTCAGATATTATTAAAATAGCATATTATTATTTATGTAAAGATTCTTCATCTTCAATCATAACTGGATTAATTTCTGATAAGGGCATATAAACATAGCAACCACCCTTGAACACATTAACTTCAACACAAAATATGAGGCAAACTGCCTTTTTTTGACAGCAAGCTTGGGCAAGGAACTTTTGTTTAATGTCGTGCTTAAGGTTATGTCACTCACATAATGGCGTGCCAGCCCAGCGGATGAAGGAAACCACCCTTGACACCACTGGCAACACACAAAGACAGGACGAGATAAATCAGTAAAATCCCAAGACATCAAAAACAGATCAGCTTTCTGTTACCTTTCAACTCTGAGAGCACCATGATAACAGGAAGCTCTCTCTACCTAATCACAAGTACAAGGTAACGTCATATATTATGTTTAAACGAACAATTAGTTAACCAAAAATGACGTTTTCGGATTCTGTTGAGCTGTAAGATGTAGTAAAGTATATTTCAAGGTTTAAAAACAGTAAAATCAAGTTGCTACTTCATAAAATCACTATATACAATATATATATATATATATATATATATAGACTACAGAGATCGAAAAATGCATTAGTCCAGATTTGTTTGTTTGTATGATTGGTGTTTAAAGTCGTTCTCAAGGGTGTTTTACGTCGTTCTCAAGGGTATTTCACTTATATGACGGATTGTCCACTTCACACTGTACACAGCCTTATTAAGATGGAAAACAGGGAGGAAGCCTCATAAAAACCACCCCCGTGATTGCCAGAGCCACAACATGTGACTCGCTCATATACCTGATGGTCTAAAGGCGGACTCGAACCCGTGAACGTTAAATCGTAGCATGTTCAGTTTCTAGGTTGTGGAGACTCATTACAAATCGTCCCTCCCCCTCCCCAGGCAAACAATTATAAAATGGAGTCTCTCACAAAAAAAAACTCAGAATAATGTTATGCTTCAACTGTTTCTGTTGTAATTACAATAGACCGGCCTAATTACATGTGTAAATTAAACTCCAGTGCCAATGTTGCGGTGGATGACAACCGACACGGATACATTTATCTGATTTGCAATTTTTTGTTTTTTTTTAATTCTAGTAGAAATAGTTTCACCTCAGTAGATACAGTTTCTAGTCAAGTTAAAATAGTTAAGTGAAATTAATTTCTATTCGATTTAAATTTTTCACTGCAGTGGAGATAATTTCTACTGAAGTTAAAATATTTGAACTCAATGCATGTGTAGCGTTTTATTTTGTGAAAGACTAAATCATGTCAAATTTCTTTATGAAACTGTGAGGAATGAAAGCTAGATATAGTAATAAATATTCAATCCTCTTCAAAATTTCAAGTATTTATTCTGGATAAATTTTAATATTAATAATAATAATCTTTATTAATTTGAGCTTTAAAGCCCCTCGACATACAAAAGTAAATCAAATTACAATGATAAACACAATATACAAAATAATACTTTGCAATCAAAGCTGGTAGTGAGGCCGCCTAAAATAGCAGTTAGAAAAATGAAAAGGTAATCTAGGTAATAATGCGTTAATCTACTGCTGTGTCCACACACAAACATCTCGGTGTAACTCTGTCGAATGACGCGTCCTGGAGCGAGCACATTGAAAATATTATTTTAAATGCCACAAAAATGTCATCTCTATCTCGAACGTTAAAATATAAATTAGACAGAAAAACATTAGAGATCATGTATAAATCCTTCGTAAGACCCTGCTTAGAATATGCAGATGTTGTCTGGTACAGTCTTTCAGAAACGCAAATCAATAGACTTGAACAATTACAGAAAGATTGTCTCAGAACTATGAGAGGCCTTACTCGCAGTACGTCAACTGAACTGCTGAACGAAGAATCGGGATTCCCCAAATCAATTCGACGAATTCGACGAAAAATTCACCGACTAAAATTATTTCACCAAATATATTACGATCGTTCAAAAACAAATCTCCGCCGCCTACTACCTCCTTTGGCCACAGAGAGAAATCCATATCCACAAAGATCACAACTTATTTTTACTCCTTTCTTTAGTAAAACAGAATTCTTTCGAAAAACATTTTTTCCAGCTGCTGTTAACGATTGGAACGATCTCCCTTTCAGTTATAAAAGCATAACTGACTCTGACGTATTAGGTTACAAATTAAGCCTGTTTTTTTTTTTTTTTTTCTTTTTTCTTTTTTCAATTAAATAAAACATGTGCCTGGTACTATGTAGGCCCAAGAATAGAATATATTAATGTGTCGGCTTAGAAATTGGTGAAGCTCTTTAAATGATGATCTTTTTAAAAACCATTTATTACCAAACCCAAATTGTACGTGTGGACTCAATAATGAAACAGCTGAACATTATTTATTATACTGTCAATTGTATATAGTATATCGAAATAGAATGTTGGCGGATATATCTGCGTCTGGAAACATTACGGATATCAATCCGACATTATTATTATATGGGGATGTCACATTATCTGTTGAAATAAACCAGTCTATTGCAACGTTATGTTTTATGTATATATAAGAAACCAAACGTTTTTCTAATGCAATATAAGTATGAATTTTACAAATCATATTGTCGATCCGATCTAATTTGTTTACAAGGCTCCCCCACGCCACTCTATAACTTGCACTTTCTTTCACTAGATGCCTGCACACTGTTTAAGCTGTATTGGTTTAAGCTGTTACCAACCACTGTAAAACACAACAAAATATTGTAACGTTTTGAGTTGGGAAGCAATATGAGCTACGCTCAATGCTCCCATGTAAATAAAGCTTTTAAAAAAGCGTTAACCGTGATAGAAAGTCAGAGGTTATTAACTTTTAATGAGGAAAGCCGGATGAACAAATTCTCCTATCTTAGGTAATACACCTTGTTGTGTGGAGTTCAATAGCTATGTGAGCTTATGCATGCTTGGTTTGTTACAACAATAAGGTTTAATTAATTGTTTACGAAGTTCACCAAATATCGGGCATATTCGTCTTCAACCTCATTAAGATTACAACAGAGGCAGACACGATTCTGCCTGGGGACATTATTATTACCATGCCTACCCGTTTGATACGCAGTCTATGAGAAGATGTGCGAAGCCTTGTTAATGCGGTCCAATGATTATGCGAGATAATTTTTGACAAATATACTTGAGGTTCAAAATTTGTATTCAAGCTTTTAAGAAGTAGTCGTGGTGAATTATATTGTTCACGCCAAGCTGAAACGAAAGTGGATATCAGTCGGAAATACTGGTAAAAGTAGATTTTTGTCCACTGATTCTGGAAATAACCACACCTCCGCAGAACCTCTAGAACACAACAGCGCACGTAATTGTGTAACCCAATAAGACATGCCAGCTTCAGAATGCCCTTTTAACTGACGATAGCTTGCCTTTAAGATAGGGTTGGACCTTGTCAAAATTTTGAACCAGTTATTTAACTATTTTAACCAAACGATAAATATTCATAGGGTGTCTTCCTAATTTAATACTATATTCGTGTCCTTGTCGTCGAGCTGGGGATTATTCCCATAAGAATTTCTGGCTGTCTATCTGTTTCTGTTCCATCATTCATATCAGGCATTTGCTCGTTATTTTCATGAAAAAAAATTGGTCATTAGATAAATCACCACAGCTTAATTGTGTATCTGAAGAAGAGTTCTTGAACATTCACCAAAGCGGCCTGTCGCGATTTTGTATCATGATCTAGACATCCTTCGTGTATCTCCGGTACGGATTTGTCATTATCCGCCACAGACTTTTTGAATGGAGTTTCTCATGGCTACGTCGCAACTCAAAAGACGTTTGAGAAAAATCGCAAGTTCGTAAGTGAATAAATTAAATTTTAAGTGTCTGAAAATTATATAAAAAAAAACATGTTGTTTATTCAAAATATTGGAAGTAATCTGCAAACTTAAAAAGTGGTGATCATGACTTATAAAAAAAAGGAAAGGCGATCGATATTTCTGATGCAAGTACGTGTAGATGTATTGAAAACATGTTTTTACGTAGGAAAATTCGCAGTTATGGACGAAAAATTCCACAAATTTCTTCGCGGACGTGGGATAGACGCTAAATGCATTCGAGATCCAGCAAATCCGTATAGGACTTTCTCCTGTAGGGCCCTACCCTTTTCCAAAGGCCCATAAAATAAGTTAAAAAATAAAAAATATGGCGTTATATTTTCCTGCTGGAATACATATATCACATAGCCCTATCACCGTATACTTTATGAACTTATTCAAATGAAATTGTTAGGTTGGCTATGTTTATCGTTTGTTTTTGAGTAAACGAAAATTACCTTTGTGGAAGGATTTATAATTTATAAACAGTGCTTGTTGAAGATCAGTGCTATTCAGAAACCGATGATCTGACGATAAGTAGTTAACAATTAGTTTTAAGTAAATTTCTATTGTTATAAATTTATTTTTTTGTTTGATTTGGGTTTAACGTCATACTCAAGGGTAATTCCCTTATATGACGACATATTGTCAACTCCACACTGTTCCTTGCGTTATTACGGTGGAAAACCGGGAAGAAAACCTCGCGATTGCCGGAGCCACATCTTGTGACGCACTCCTTTATATCTGAAGGTCGACAGACGGCTCGATCCTGTGAACGGTACACCAGAGTATGCTCAGAAGCGGCACTCGCTAACCACTAGGCCACGACCGCGGGCGTTACTAATTTAATCATCATTTCGTTTTATAATGTTAATTGATACAAAGTTTATAAATTTAAACGAATTGGTAATATAGCTTGGAAAATCGTCGCTGCACGGAGGCGGAAAACAAATGGCTCCGACGGCAACGGTAGCTGGCCATTATATACGGATCCCTTTTTCAAACATATTAATCCTCAGTTTATATCACTGCATAATCGTAAGATTTTAAACTGTTTTTAGACTACTTTGACGCCAAGAAAGCTTGTACAAACTGTATTATATTGTATGCGTGACAACTGATTTTTATTTACAATGTAAATTAGACAGCTTTGGCTTCAAGAGATCAAGATGTAATATGTAAGTCGTATCCAAGTTTGTTTACGAACTTTTGGTTCGCTTTTTAAATCGCCTAGAACAATGACAGCCGAGCCCCTACGTGACGTCATTGTGAAAAAACACAGAGGATCATGGGATTTGGGGAACGGCCTATATATATTTTAAATAAATGAAGAGAGAACAATTCGCTTGCTTCCACCGGGAATATTTTTAAATTCTCTCTTCAGTGTTCTCATTGATAAAACAATACCATGTGTATGGGCTAAGAAGAGAAGAATGTCTGTGAAACATAATCCTAAATTAAAACAAAAAGCGCAAAGTGCATCCATTCTGTGTGCTTCGACTGCTAAATCTAATATATTTTGAAATACTTGTAGCTACAAAATTAGGTCGTGATCACAAATTTTTAAGTCATGATCTCGACATTAAAAGTCGTGATGTCGACTGAAAAAGTCGTGATCTCGACATAAAAAGTCGTGAGTTCGACATAAACACGTCGTGATCTCGACATAAACAAGTCGTGGTCTCGAGTTTCTGTACCTTTTTTTTTTGTACCCGTTGCCTGGCACCAAAAGGCTTCCGTAAAAACCCGTTTTGGAGATTTTTTATATTTATTTTCGTTTTGAAGATATTTAGCAAATAGTTTTTTAAGGGCGAATATTTATTTTTTTAAATATATTTTTATCAAGTGTGCAAAGACTAACTTAGATTTAGAAAAACCCTATGACTATAAATTTCAACAGAAAAATACCGGCTGCATTTTTCATGCCTTATTTCTAAAAGTGCAACAACGATAAGATTCTATAAATTAGTTGACTGGATGGAATAGTCCATGAACTACTTAAGGATGCCTCATTTTTTTCAATTTTGATTAGAATGATCCCAGTGGATATTTTGTCTATCCCAACTTGGAAAGTCTTATAACATTATAAAATACGACTTTCAGAAAACATTTTTAAAAATCAAGAGCGAAGGCACCCCTTACTAAATCGCATTGTGCTCTTTACAATTGTACAAATTTTTAGTTTCTAACATGAATAGTTTTTTTAGAAATACGCCTTTGAAAATGTAGAGCATGCCAGAAATAGGCAATTAAAGTTTTAGAAAGTGAATGCATGATCATGACTAAACTAAATTATAGGCTTCAATTTAATTGTTTGTATTTGGGAATTTCGAATTATTTTTTTAACCAACATATAGTTTGAATATATAACTTTTAATCTAAGCGATAAAAACTTGTTCATTTTGGTCCCAATGTGTCCTGTAAGGCCTTAACATCTTCACATATAAAGAGAGTACGAACTAGTTACAGTACAAATAATATCTACTTAAACAGAAATTTGTATATAAATATTTTTAATAAAATGTTTATTGTTTAATAAGTGTACACATTAAGCCCTTGGCTTATAGTGTGTACTTACTTAGGGAAGTAAATATGAATGGCTGGTGATATGTATTATTTTCACCCTCTAGCCTTTGAACCATCGTAAACATAATGTATGTACAATAATGAAAGTAGAACGACGGGCCAATGGCTGTCAAGCGTGTTCGTATAGTAATATTTCAACTTGAGTAGTAATTATTGTCACTTAGATCAAAATTATTTCTACTTTTATTTCTACTTAGAAATATTTAAGCGCAAGGAAAAAAAATTCAGGTAGAAATCGTTTCTATTATTGAAGTAGGAATGTTTTAGATTGAAGAGAAACTATTTCCGCTGAGGTTGGAAATTATTTTGACTTAAGTAGAAATGTTCTAACTTGAGTTGAATGCATATCTACTTGAATATAAATAATTTAACAAGAATTGAAATTATATCTACTTAGGTTGTAATATTTTAACGTGTATTTCAACGCTCGTAAACATATTATAAATTAAGTGGAAACAACATCCACCCAGGTGAAGATATTTCTACCCAAGTCGAAATGAAAAGAAAATAATTGTAAATCCCAAAAAAAGAAGAATCGTGTCCCTATTAGGCCACCGTACAGTGGAATAAGAAATAAGATTAAATAGATAAGAATGTTTAATAGTGAGTTAATGCAGCATTGTTTACTATCGCATGGGGAGTTGTTAGTATATGTTAGTAACGGAATATTATTTAGACCCGTAGTTTGCCCAGCCTTGTGAGAACTAAAAGAATTAGTTTTGTGTGTTGTGTGATTACCAGCAGGTTTTGGTGCAATTGTGATGGCGCCTTTCATGGTAGATGTGCTTACTTTACGGGTTCTAGTAAGAGCGATTAACAAGAGTAACAAAACGCATTTGACAGTAACTGTATGTCACCGTCCACGCAATCACTAGTCATATTCCCAAAGTTGGGCTCTGCTTGCCAAAAGGGGATAGAAATGTTGATATCAGCACGTCATGCGGAATGAAACACGTATGTTGGTGTCTGCATGTTCGTTCACACATATGTATATATTATGTCGAAAAGGAGTGTACATTTCTAATGATCATGTTTGTTCAATTACATGTACTTAAGATACCTCTGAATTAAATAACACCTTCTTATTTTTTTAACAACTATAGTTTTTGGATAACATCACGGTTGCTGACTGCGGCCATATTAAGTTCATCGCCAAAACGCATATAAATTTACCTCGAGAAAGTGATGTGGTCACAATAGGCATTCTGAACCTCAATCACAATGCTCACTCCACAGAGCGTGTTTATTATTTTGAAAACTCACCTCTTCCGTATACAAACAGATCTTAAATGTAAAAGTCGTTTTTAAATGTATATATTCAAGAGAGTGTTATATTTCGTTTGACACCTGAAATGCTCATATGGAATCGGTATATGAATAATTATAATAACATGTGAGGGTGCAGAATTTCGTCCCGATGGCGTACAGCTGTCAGGTTGCCTTGTACATTTACCATTTACCAGTTCTGCCTGTGTAGGCGACGCAGTTGTTGATATAACGTTCAATGCGGCGCTTGTATACGCGTTGTCGTCCATCATGTCTCTGTAAAATGAAACGGGACTCGTCCATGAACCATACTCGCCGACAGTTTCTCAAGCCCCAGGCCGGTACATTCGTGCACCAGAAACGTGTAAACGTCGATGTTGGCGTTGCAGAATGGGGCCAACGTATGCTATCCTAGCCCGTAAACCAGCTTCTCGAAGTCCGTTCCGAATGGTTTGTGAAGACACCAGTTTCATACCAGGTGCTTGTCCAGCTGCATCCGTTGCTGTGTTAGTTCGGTGACGCAAGTGACGAACCCGGATCTTGTAATCATGTGCTGCAGTTGTTATGCGAGGTCTACCACTTCGGGACCGGTATTCTGGAATCCTTGAAACCTGTTCCAAAAACGTGAAATAGTGCTCTGTCTGACGTTCATGTGCCATGCGACTTCCGACTGCGATTCGCCTAACTGGAGGCAGCCAATCGCAATGTTTCAATTCGCAAGGTTAGTCTTGGCATGTTGTAACCCATGTACAGTGGAGCGGGATATGCACATCACTGCAGCTTTAAATACGCATCACCACCTCAGTATTTTCACCTATGCACTTCTTTTTTGACTGAGTAAATACTGTGTTAGGCTGATATCAGTTAATAAAACTTGACTCGATTCCTGAAAGCATTTTCATACTTGAATCAAAATGTTTAAGTGCCCTCAAACGTCTCAGTTTTGAATTTAAATATTTAAGATTTGAGCACTATCAAAATAATGTTAGTAAGTTATAATAAATTGTATAACTGTTTAACTAAATTAAGATAGGTGGCAAAAATCCTGCAAATTTAGTATTTTTCATGGCCCATCAAACACAAACGAAAAACAGCTTATGCAGCCCTGTACGCAAGTCTACCGCCTTTTCATGGCCCATCAAGATAATTGAATCAAAATAATGACAACCTAAAACTCAACAAAAAACAAAAAAAATTCGAATTGAGTTTTTGGGGTCAGATTGAGTTTTTGAATACTTTGACACTCCGTGTATAGCATGCTAATTGACTTTTTGTACGTTTTGAGATCCCGAACAGTTTAATGTAAGAAAAAAAGTTGAAATACCGGCATCTAACCTGTAAGATTATGCTATAAACTTTACAGTTGTGGAGATTTGCCTTTTTTTCCTTCTAATTAGTTTTGGGAGCTTTTTTTGGAATAAATTATTATTTTAGAATATTATTTATTTTGGCCCGATAAAATTGTCAAAACTCCTAAAACATATTTTCATGCAACTTAAATTATCAGCTAAGACCTACTTAGAAATAGCTAATTAGAATTTTTAATTTTTTTAAAATGCAAAAATAAATTTAGCCCACAGCTATTTTATCATTTATATTCATTTGAATCATTATTTTAAAAAATGTGGTTTTCACCTTTTACTCTTTCAACCATTGTGGTTAATTAATCTGACACATTATATAAGAAAAAAACAGTTACACTCATACATACGTATTTTTTGCTACTGCAGCAACAACAACGACACATATCGTTTGCTGAAGTACATTGGGATTCAAATGCAACAATTAGCCACATGAATCATTGTAAAAATTATTCTCACCGATAGTGTTTCCCAGAAGAATGAAAAAGTTTAACTTTGAGCCTTGCAACAGTATTAGACTACGAAATCTGCATGGTTTTTATTTTTTGTGAGAGTTTCCTGCAGACCAACAACCTCCTGGCTGCATGTATGTAACTAATAATTATGCAATACTCTTCCAGATCATGCTGTATCCTCATTGGCCAAAACAATCCCGGAAATGCCCGAGGCTTCCTTTTACTTCAAAACTGAATCACGCGAAGGGATTTTACTGACAAACTGCACCCAGGTCTTTTTTAAATAATATTTTCGGACATCGCGAAATTAATCGTACAAAAACAACAGCTTTTTTAAACACGTTTTTTTTTTTTCGTTTCATTGATTATAATTCAAATTCAGCTTTT
>JARFOD010156655.1:0-12213 GCA_031763545.1 Mopalia muscosa | reverse complement strand
ACCACCCCCGCGATTGCGGAGCCACTACATGTGACTCGATCCCGTGAATGGTAAATCGAAGCAGGTTCAGTTTTGGAAGCGCTCTCGCTACCACTAAGCTTCGGCCGCGGGCCTTAAACAAAGGTAAGCTTTAATACACAAATTTACTTTTCCTCAAAGCATTGGTTTTTCTGTCTGTTTTACTTTTAAATGTGAAAGAACACTGTCAGAGTTTGGCTTTTTGTTTTACGCCACAATAGACAGAGATATATAATCAGATGTTGTTTCACTCCTTTGTAATATTCTCCCTTTGAATACTAACCTGAATTTATATATATTGTATCAAAATAGTCGATAGCCGATAAACAATGGCGTATGAGCCAACTATGTTTATGGAATGAAGAAAATCTTTAAGATATATTCGACAGAAAAAAGCTTTAAGAACCACACCAGCCCACTTGTCCTAAGTACAATAGCTGGAGTTTTCATTGCCTATTGATTTTTGTTAGGATCACAATACGAGGTTAATACTAGTTGTCACTTGGCAGGGTAAGTTTCTCAGCTCCATACAATGGTCATTAATCAACAATGTACAGTTAGTCATTAGATCGACTTAGTCGTTGCACTGCCATTGATAGCCTTTATTTGTGTCGATCAATTGGTCATTTCGATCTTGCCAGATTCGACTGGTCACGCGATCGTCTAGTGTGGAATTTTAATACTACTAACAATGCAGAAATAATCAAGGGGGCGTAAAATAAAATGCATGCCACAAGAGTAATTCAAATTCTATTTCATTTTAAAAACATGCAGCTGTTCTAAATTTATTTAAATTTCACAGTTCAAAGACGAGGGTA
The DNA here is from genome assembly GCA_031763545.1 of Mopalia muscosa. Taxonomy (NCBI): domain Eukaryota; kingdom Metazoa; phylum Mollusca; class Polyplacophora; order Chitonida; family Mopaliidae; genus Mopalia; species Mopalia muscosa. Next base: position 11,377 of record JARFOD010156655.1, on the reverse strand, counting down.
TACGTTATAGCGGACGCAACCATAAACGGCATTTTAGATAATAAAGATTTTTTTATATGAAATAATCGATACCAGACCAAAACACACTGCCAAGGTGGTCTTAAATGCAAATGGTAACTTTTTCGGAAGTTAAGCATTCAACAACAATCGCTAGAAATCTTTTTATTAGCAAATGTATTAATGCCATGAGATAGTCATCTCTAATCAATAAGTCTGCAATTACATTTTGAAATTAACGTACCACAGTATCGCCTTCCATCCACATGAAAAGTATATCATGGGGCTAACGAGAGATCTGAATTATGTTCATGGAGAGCTGGTGCTTACAGTGCTAAGGGGTAGCACGAAGCCGACCTGCTTCCCATTGTCTTAGTATTGTATCGTGTAAGTGTTTTTATCAAAGATTGTTGCCAGTGACGTCCCGGAGGCGGGGGGGAAGGGGAGGGGGGGGGGGGGGTCCTTCGCTTAGTTGGGCTTGCACACCAGCCGTCATTGAGTTAAGTACCGGTAAGTACACGAGTTGTTTATAGCGACTTATATAAGGCTTTTTTCCCAAATAATTAATGGGTTCATGGGTGTATTGTTGTCCATAAGGTCCAAATAGATCAAGTTTATTTATAAGGGTAATTTGACAAACAGCATGACTCTAGGCGTCGATGAAATAATTAAGTTTCCATGTCCTGAAATCTTTCTTATAAGGAAATGCCTCTGGAATAAATCATTTATCCTTGTTGTGAAATATTGAGCTATTAAACTTTTTGTAAATCCAAAAAGTATTTTTACACAGCCACTTATTACATCCCTGTAGTGAGTTTCACACAGTATATTTGCCACAATAAGAACTAAATGAAAATGTTTTAGCAAACAAGGACAAAACCTTTGCTTCATTCCTCAAACTAGACAATTCTAACTGCAGCTTTTCAAAGCCTAGAATCTCATAAATCAATATCGGATTTTCTTGTAGCACAAAGGAACGCAATGAAAAAGCTGTTTTATCCCTATTGTAGGCCTTAATGCCATATATTCTCTTCAGTTGGCACTGCAGGCACACTGTGTTTGTTCAGGCAGGCACCTTGAATTGAAATAAATATTACCAGGATGTGAAATTCTAGCTAACGCATAAAAATGATCCTCAAGATTATGTCATATACAAAAATCTTTCTGGTACGAATATATTATATTTTGTTTAGCTAATTTTTAAAAGCCCAATGCAGAGTGTTGAATGCCCGTGACACTCAGTGCAACAAATACTTACACAGCAAATATAATTGCCAATTTATATAGCATGAGTTGTAGTTGCAGGGATATGACCAGAGAATACAGATCCACCTTTATAATGCAGAAAACAATATTTGAACACCATTATAAAATTTTTTTAAAATGCACCAATAAACCAAAGGCCAGATCTATTTCACGATGACGGAATCGATGACAGTTTCATCCGATTTCTTTTCCCGGCACAATAGAGGATAGAATTTAGTAAACACGTATGGAAATACCAAGAGCAGTTATTCCAAGATAACAATCGGGATACCCCACCGAATAATATACACGCCTGACTGTCTGTTCGCCACAAACTGTTAATAGTTCAATCATATACAACTGCATCAAGACAATTTGTCATTCATAAGTTTGTATTTAAGTCATTATTTAATTCCAAAATGATTAAGAGAACAAGTGCATTGATCCGTAACCGTTTTTTAAAAATGCCACGACTGAAAAAGGGTTGCAAAATGCATGTACGGACGCTTGTTTGTTTATTTAACTTAGAGCTGTAAAAGTTGAGTTGCACAAAACATCAATCATGGTGGTACAATGTTTAAGTAAGGGTAGGTCGCAACAACGACATAGAATAGAAGTGTCTAAGAAGAGCCATAGCGAATAATGGGCCTCTACGCATAGGCCTGGGTATGAACATTTCACGACATAAACTGACGACGTTACCACTGACACTATTCAGTCGCACTGGAATTTGATGCCTTCCACAATAACGGTGCTAGGCATTGAATTCCTCCCACAATCAGTCTATATATAACCAGAGTGATCGTCTGTTGTTCAACCTTTTAAGTCCTCTCTGAGCATATAATATTTTTGTGTTAATGATTGGCTTGTGAGGGAAGTCAATATCCAGAAAGCTATTTGTTAGTAAGTGGCTTGAAGTAGCTGAACAACCGTATTTACTTACTTCACAATGAAGTCGTCGATGACCTCGTTTGGTCCATCGTTTTTCAATAGAATGACGTTCATATATACCCGTGCATAAAATAGGATGGAATTGATTACGGTTTTGGGTCATATGCTTGCTTGATGCTATTTCACCCAATTGAAGGCGTGCAACCAAACATGAGAAGGGACAGATTTCGACGTCACTAGTAGAAAACTGCACTGACATAGTGATGTCCTTTCATAAAAACCCATGAATTTTCCTCCACGTTCTAGACAAACTCCCACATACAAGTTTCTAATTAGATTTGAATCTCAAATCACGAAGTGTAACATTCAGTTTAGGCCAAATGTACATAAAACGCTAAATAAGAGTATGACATATTCCGTGATCATGTAATTGTGTTCACTTTGTTGCTAAACACAAGCCAGTTTGTGTAAAAGGTAAGACGGTTTGTGACTATCTCAATGTTTGGAAAAGACAACTTATCGTAGAATTTAACACAATTGCGTTTGTTTCTGACGCTAAATATATTCTGTACAGGACGATTGGCGAATCTGTAAAAGTCAACAAACGGAATCATATAAGCCACTGTTATGATATTTTAACAGCAATTTATTCAACAGTAAAAATATCTAACTGTTCATGTTAACAGGCATACTACGGCATCGCGTCACATCTGGACACTTTGGCGCGCTATAAACACTAGTATTTGATTAAAACTGTCGCTGTCTAACTCCCATGCATGTCATTGGGCATAGACCCGTTGGTCAAAAACCAGAACCATGTTGCGTAGTGATATGCCATAAGTTACCGAAACTTGTGCGGTCGTGAAAAACAAGTAAAAGTCAAAATAACCGATTTACGGGTACAAAGCATGAGTTAAGGGCTCAGCTATAAAAAAACCCTAATGAATCAGGCAGATTTGTGACAATTGTCGAAAGTTAGGATCGAAGAACATGCCACATCTCAACGCAGCCGACTGAAATATTGCCGTTGGAAGTTTGCAAGCTGGCAAATCCAAGAGTGTCATTGCGAGGACCTCCAACGTTCATCCTAGCACGATAACACGCTTGTGGGATCGGTATGTTCAGACCAATACTGTAAATGACTTTCCAAGATTGGGGAGGCCTCGAGTCACCAGACGGGCTGAAGATCGATACATCCGACTCATTTGCGTGATCGCCATCGTACTGCATGTGAGACAGCCCAAGAACAGTTTGGAGCCCGCATTGTGTCGGACCAGACAATCAAGAAACGTCTAAGAAAGGCTGGAATCCGAGCAAGACGACCTACTTAACACGTCTACATCAGCGTCAACGGGTCTGATGTTGTAACAGAGTACAGCAATGGAATCTGCAACATTGGATGAAAATATGGTTCTCAGATGAGTCACGTTTTCTGCTCAAGCGACGTGGCGGCAGACAGTGTGTTTACAGGAGACACAATGAAAGATATGCACCAAACTGTATAAGGGAAGTTCACAGATTCTGCGGGGGGAGTGCCATGGTGTGGGGTTCCATCTCCTACAACAGAAAATCGGAACTCGAGCTGCTGAGGGGCAATTTGACAGCCAATCGCTATATTGATGACATTCTCCGTCCACACGTCCTTCGCTTGCCGACCGTCACAGGGAGCTATTCCAACACGATAATGCTCGACCCCACACGGCAGGTGCTACAGTGGACTACCTTGCCAACAACAACTTCAATGTCCTCCCATGGCCCTCCGAATCTCCGGATTTGAACCCTATCGAGCATCTGTGGGACCAAAGCGATAGACGAGTGCGTCAGCGCCAAAATCAACTAGTTATCCTTGATCAGCTGTTCCACATATTGCAGGAAGAGTGGGGACGTATCCCACAGAGGAACATCCAACGATTTATTCGTTCCATGCCCAGGCGATCAGTTCTGGCTGCAAGGAGTTTGGCTCCACCTGTGTAGGCAGATGGGACTGTAAATTTCGAGACGGTGTTCCATACACCACGTCGAATTTCATATATGTACATTGATGACATTGTGATTTCAATTCATTTGAATAACATATGTGTCAACTCTGAAAATTCTCTTTTGTGTTTCTTTTGTTGATGAGTGTATATTTGACATTGACGTTAAGGTATCGTTGTGCGTTGGCAAACCGTTTCGTCAAACGCTTGCCTTTCTTAGGCATAGCCCGACATCAATTAAGGTAATGTGTAAAGACCCGCAGGTTGTAAGTTAACTATTTTCATTCCTGTTCAAAAGCTGCTATCGTTTGGAAAGAATTCAATATTGTGTGAATGTCATGTAACTCGGGGTGTTTTTGATTTGGACTTCTCGGTAATTTGTTCTTTTCCATTTAAACAGTTCACATTCCCAACTTTGGTTTGCGTCTTTTCTCATCGTTTATCTTGTTTTATTTAAATATTGACATATATACTTGGTATAGATGTGAAGTTGGAGTTATCATAGAAAGCAACCAAGGGTCAATGAAATTAAATACAATTATTTACAACAGCGGTGTTTTGACAATCAATTGAATACAGTTAGCTACCTGGAGCGGATTAACAGTCTTCCCGCTTAACAACAGTGTTCGTGTATTGTATATTGAGCACTTATTATCAGCTGAAGGGGAATTTTATAAACAAAAAACTTGTATATTCCACAATATATATACTTAATTATTTGCGAAACATACATAGACTGGGTCAATTTGACAATATAAAAAGATTGTAAAGAAATAATTTAATTACTTTACAGAATTGAGTAATTTTACATACAGAACTGAGTTTTGGCACATTTCATGTCACTATTTATAACTAAAAAACAATCATTCGGATTTTGAATATCTTTCTTTTTTTCACTATATTGAATAATTTTTTTTATTTTATTTTGCCTTGAACACAATTTTGCAAGAAAACTAAGAGAAACAGGAAAAAACCGAATGGCCTTTTTTGGTCTGTCTATAAATGCCACAACAGAGTTTTCAGTATTGAGAATAAAGTGTGTATTTGCCCCAAGCAAGGGATATTGAAAGTAAAAGGCAGACAGAGATCTCCTTGATTAACACAAGATCTCCAGTATATCTTCAGGAAGTGTTTATTTGTAAACGTGAACATATGATCACCTGAAACAACAAAAACCCATTCAACCGTTTTACCATCGGAAGTTCTAAAGCATACCCCTCTAATTGGTGCTTCCGCTGTCGTCTTCCATTCTAAATAGACAAGTCTCCGCATACAAATCAACATATTTGCAAGTTGATCATAATCCTGTAATGTCAGAATTATCTGCGATTAAGCAAGCTGTGTTCGGCTTTTATATCCTGGGATTGCCATAGCTATACAGCGATGTCAGTTAATACAATGGAGTTATTGGGCAGATATACTCTCACAAACAATTACTTGGAGCAAAGCGGCATTATGAACGATGAAGAAAAGACAATCGCTGACAACCTTCCTGTCTTTCTTCTAACAAAAGCTGAGTGGATCACACAGCACAAATGCCCTTTTATGCTAACCAATCAGATAGAATCTTTCATATAATCGACGTGCAAAATGGAGACTGTGGAAACAATGGGTGATACGGTTACGGACCTTGAAATTGCATTAGTTAATTCAAGAAATGTGCCCAAAGCAACGACAACCTTAGGTAACGGAAAGAGAACAATAACTTATAATACAACGCACAATGCGAAATCGCTGTCAAATAATTTTAACGGCCTTCTGATGGATTCCCTGTTCTTAGAAAGTCCAGTGACATAAAAACCACCTATTTGCTGGCACGTGGGGAACGGGTGAAGATGGATAGATCTGGTGTTACATATTGTGACCCTTGCCTTAGGAAGAGGAAAATTATCAGGCTACAGGAAGTGGTGTTAACCCCCTCCCAACCAAATTTCACACTGTTATAATAGATTATTTCGCTTAACCTGTGTTTGATGATTTGATCGAGGTGAGTATCTACTCAAACAGTTATAGCAATGTATTGTCATCCCTAATAGTGTATTTAGAATTTTAGCTACAACAATAATTCCCTAGGGCCGGAACATTTTATCTGCCCATCATACAATAATATGTTTGGGATAAATTGCTTTGATCTTCATTAAATTATACGATTATGAGGAGACCAGCGTTTTAGAACTACTTGTATCCACACTATTGAATAATGTTAAAATAACTGACATGACAGGTTAAGAGAAGACGGCATTACGGTATTTAAAATGTAAAGTACCGTCACCACAGGAAATCATTGCAGCGGGGTTGACAGAGAAATTATCATTGTTAAGTAATGTGGTCTGGTGTGACAAATCGTGTACAATACGGGTGTATTGGCTCCAACATATGTATGTTTACCATTTCTAAATTATACTTTAATAATAGTGTTTAATATTCCTCTGAGTGATTTAAAACTGTATCTCGACTTAAGGCTTACTCGGCACTTTTCAGTTAATATCGCGGACTAAAAGATTTCAATCATCGTAACACATTCGATGTGCATATAAAGATCCAACCTAAGACTAAGTTAAAAAGCTCATTTTGCCTGCAGTCTTGTTTACAAAAAAAATTATTCATGTGAGAAAAATAAAATATAATTTTGAAATGGCCGTAGGACTTCTAATTAAATAACGATGCCTTCGACACATCCTATATCCATCCATGTACTATTTTGTCTCATGTGCTGTTGGATTCGCCTAGGTTCAATCATTTATATTACAAACATACGCCACATTATCAAAAAGGGTGTTTAAAGCATGGTTGTTACGTATACATTATATTGTTATATCAGATTGTTTCAATATGCCACCTCAACATAATTTTAGATTAAAAACGGTACTAGTAATATAACTGAGTCTTTATCGTGTAGAAACAATATTAGGTAATCGAGTCTTTGTGTTGTAGGACCCAGTTTGGTGTTTAAGGATGATGTATTATGCTGTAACTGCACATTCCCAGGGGTCTTGCAAATTATAAACTATCTCAGGCCAACATAAAATAACGTCAACAATCTCATTCAGTTGTTGTAATTCCAGTGATAACCAGGTTGTTTTGGAACCTTAGTGAAAAATCGTGACCATTATCCATCTACCCTTGTTTGATTTGAACAATTCATTAATCGAGTGTTCTTGCAATTCATATAGTGCTTGGGTAAATAATGCAAAAGAACTTTTTTCTCGAATTTCTATTTTAGAGTATTTGTTCATCACAAGAGAACAGTAAATCCGTTTTAGCAATGTTTGCTATGCCAACAGTGTCATACTGGGGCTATTTGGGTGTTCTATTTTCAGAAACTGTTACACTTGTATTCACATTTTTTAAATAATTCTGTCTAGTGATTACACTGGATTTAAATTACCGTACATGGTGAGAACGCTACACACTTCAATCTTCATATACATGCAACCTTTTCACCCTAAACCTATCGTTGTTAATTTCGCAGCTGGACTCTAGACGGCTGAGATTAAATCTAGCACTGTTTATTTATTTGTTTGTTTACCATCGTACTCAAACGTAATCATTTACATGACAACGGTAGGAATATGAGAAGAGAGTTCTTAAAAATCACCCAGAGTATACATACACTTAGTTTGCCAAAAAAAAAAATCATTTTGAAGTAAATTGCACAACACCTTTTTGTACAAGAATATGTTAGTGCGGATTTTTTATTTATTTTAATTTGTAAGCGTAATTCAATGATTATTCTTGAATATGCCGTTCATACCTAATTGTGACATTTGAGCCAGTGTGGAGTACATATTTGTTTCGAATCAATCAGTAGCTTCGAGTCGTGAGCTCGACATGGGTTGACAAACAGTTGACAGAATGGTCTGCACATTTCTATATTCTTTGTGTGAATCCTGTAAAGGAATAACTAGAATATTCCAGCCTTTTCAGGCATAATTATCACACTAAATTAAGATAATCTACATGAATGGTATTTTCAATTCAGTGTTAGGCTTTACGGACGATACAGCTGTGCAGTTTTGTCGTTGGAGACTAGTTAGTCCGAAAAATGCACCATTTCTACAAACAAACATCGTAGCATAAATATTGCCGCCTGGCTTTAATAGTCAAGTAAATGTCCGCCATGTTTGAAACAGCAGGAATCCCCCGCCACATGACGCATGTCCCTGTTTTCTTGGCGAGATTGCTGAATGTCAAATTTATCAAATCGCCTCGTCTCTATTTCGAGCATTTATACGAGATTTATTTTGACATTAACATTTTGAAAACATTAAGTTGACACTAACGCTGACAGCATTATCACTGGTGTCCCAGCACAAACCCACTGCATTTCTATTCTATGATTAAGTCTATGTTGCTGTAAAGATGACATTTACTGTCTACATTGGTACAGAGAGTTGACGAATGTGCTGTCATAAAGGCCTGGTTATTATTTATTAGACAGATCATAATGTTCTAATGTTGTATTGGGACAGAATGGCATGCCTGTAGGTGACTAGGTTTCCGGTGCAGTAAAAGACACATTACATTCTCCAAATTTTTACATCCCCTCATCGTGAAAATGAAAACAATTGGAAACAAACTGATGCAGCCTAAGAGAGGTGTTCTAACTATCGTTAAGTACACGATGTGTTTATGGTAGTGAAATATGTACGGCTGGTTTCCCAAATAATTAATGAGTAGATCAAGTTTACTTTTACGGGTAATTTGACAAACAGCATGACTCTAACTACCGATGAAATAATTAAGTTTCCATGTCATGAAATCTTCCTTATAAGGAAATGCCTCCGGAACAAAACATTTATCCTAAATATTGAGCGATTAAACTTTTCCATTTTTTTTAATCCAAGATGGACATTGGACAGAGTCACTTATTAGATTCCTTTAGTGAGTTTCACCCATATTTTCCACAATAAGAACTAAGAGACAATGTTTTAGCGAAACAAGGACAAAATGTTTGCTTCATTCCCCAAACAAGACAATTCTAACTGCAGCTTTTTAAAGCTTAGAATCTCATAAATCAATATTACGGGGTAAGATTTTCTTGTAGTACAAAGGAACGCTATGGGGAAATGTAAGCTGTTTTATCCCTACTTTTATCCCTACAATAAAGTTTGCATTGTCAGCACACTGTGTTTGATCCTGCAAGCACATTGAAATGAAATTAATAGGACCAAGATACGAAATTCCAGCCCAATGCGTAGTGATGACCCGCAAGATTATGTCATATACAAAAACCTTTTTGAACGAATATATAATATTTTGCTCAAGTTGCATAACTGTGAAGTGGACGTTTATTTCATTTGCACAAGCTATTCACTACGCGAAAAATGAAATCCCCACTGAAACTCGGTGAGTTTGAAAAACAAAGATTTTTTTAGATAATTTGTTAGTATAATGTAACACAATTCCGTTTGTTTCTGGCGCTAAATATATTCTGTACAGGACGATTGACGAATCTGTGGAAGTCAGCAAACGGGGTCGTGTGAGCCACTGTTATGATATTTCAACAAATATTCATTCAAAAGTAAAAAAAACATCAAATATCGAACTGCTGGTATCTACAGGCCTACTACGACATCGCCTTGTCTCAGGACAATTTGACGCCCTACTTACTGAGAGAAAGTACTGCAAGGGAGACAGGAGTCAATAAATTTGCTCTGTGGCGTCAGTCGCCTTACCCTTCTGCCAACAGAGGACAATTTTAGCCAAGAAAGAATATTACTACAAGGGATTTAATGTGATATAAACAAGGTGTTAACATGGACACGAGCTGTTTGTCTTGTAAACCAGAAATGGCATGCCGAGACTGGTTCATTCATTATGACAGCGGATGCACCAATAAGAGGGGTATGCTTTAGAACTTCCGGTGATAAAACAGTTGAATGGATTTCTGTTGTTTTCAGTGATCATATCTACACGTTAACAAATGAACAGTTCCTGAAGACATATATTGTGTTACTCACGAAGATCTATTGAACTTTCAATATCCCTTGCTTGTGGCAAATATACACTTTACAACCAAGACTGAACACTGTGTTTTGTCATTTGTAGACCGAACTGTTTTAAATGACCAAATCATTTCGTGAAATCAACTGAACAGTACAGATGTACTTGTCGTTGGGTGTATTTAATTGTATTTTGTCTCTGTTGCTTTGTAGAAAAACTCCAAGTTCACGTCTATGCCAAGTATATATATGACATTTTTTAATAAAACAAGATAAACGATGAGAAGAGACGCAGACTAAAGTTGGGAATGTGAACAGTTTTATGTCTCATATGTGTGTATACATTTTTACTACTTCCCAAGAAAAACAATGGATCCTTACAAAGTAAATAAATTAACTTTTAGATTTTTTTTCAAGTGTAAAAATGTAATGTAAGGCCATAAACAAATTTTAACTAAGAACAATTTAATTGTGTAAGTAGATTTAAAAAGAATTGCATTGATCTTCTGCATATAGCTCCAGTGTATTCATACAGTAATCATTTGCCCGACTATGACTGTGTAAATTTTCCGTAATTTACTAAATATCGCTTCGCAACATGGCCGTCTAGATAAGGTTGTTGTCTGTGAAAGTTACTCCGGAGATAATTTTTGTACACCAAAATAACTGCTATTATGCCAATGTAATGTTCTCATGTTGTCATAGATGTATTGACCAGGATAATCAGATTGTCGCCCTGCTTTTGGTGACGGTCAAAGTCGATCAGACGATTGACGCAGACACTGGGTATATCTTCATTGTGTGAATCTACACTTTTATCACATAGTTAGTCGTTGGAGGATAAAAAAACGAGATTGCATCCATTTTTTAATGAGAATTACTTTTAGCCTTATTCTTTTCGATGTATAATTATATCTTTATGTTTCAATTATACTAAAAATTAAATATGCGTTAATAAACCAAGAAGTATTGTTTCACTTAGGAAACTAAAAATGAAATCGACAAACTTGCAAGTTGATCATAATCCTGTAATGTCATAATTATATTTGATTAACCAAGCTGTGTTCGCCTGTAACATCCTGGGTACAGGCATAGATATATAAATACGGCGGTGCCAGTTAATACAATGGAGTTATTGGGCAGATATACGTAAACAAACAATTACTTCAATTTATTCAAAAAGACCTACATTAGCTTGCAGCAATATGGCGTAGCCCCGTGAGGAAGCGGATGGGCCATGGCCCTGCAGAATACTCCCTTGGCTTCCTCAGTCGATCGTAAGAGGCGAGAAAAGAGGCTGCTTTCTGTTGCCCTGGTGTTCGC
>JARFOD010156654.1:0-26149 GCA_031763545.1 Mopalia muscosa | reverse complement strand
TGAGTAATTGGACTGTTCTACATACGGGAGAAGACAAACATTACTGATTTAATGGGCTGGTCTTCATAACAGTGAAGACTGTCTTTACTGAGTTAGTGGACTGTTCTAAATAACAGTGAAGACTGTCTTTACTGAGTTAGTGGAATGTTCTAAATAACAGAGAAGACTGTCTTTACTGAGTTAGTGGAATGTTCTATATAACAGAGAAGACGCTCTTTACTGAGTTAGTGGACTGTTCTACATAACGAAGAAGACTGTCTTTACTGAGTTAGTGGAATGTTCTAAATAACGGTGAAGACTGTCTTTACTGAGTTAGTGGAATGTTCTAAATAACAGAGAAGACTGTCTTTACTGAGTTAATTGCATAATCTTTAGAAACAATGTTCTAGAAAAAGAAAGAATTTTTTAAAATCATATTTATTAATTGTTATTTGATAATTAAATTAGTTTGTCTGCATTGTCATAGTACTATTTTATTTTAGAAAACCAAATAATTCACCACCCTTGTCTGAACTCCAACAAAACTGTACCTACATATCGTTAGAGAAAGTAGTCAGTTGTGAAATAATATAAACTGGTTGGCAAAGCACCGCAACCCTCTGCCATAGTTAACCATCAAGTGGATACTTAATTGTTTTTATAGCAACTGTTGATCCAGACTAAGGAACGACGAATCTTTTTCCTGTTTATTTCTATTTCGTTGCTATAAGTGTGTTGGCTTCAGCCTCATAACAAGTAATGGCATGCCACATGCCATTATACAAGTACCAGTCCAATGGCCTGGCAAGAACAGGCGCCACTCCCAGTAAACAAGAGGCGATGCTTAGTACTAGACTAAGTAAGGTATGAAGGAATACATTGAACAGTTCAACTTTCCGCTTGCCTTGGACAGAGGGATAAAACAAATGAAATGATTTTTTTCTTGTACCCATTGTTTGGCTCCAAGTTAGATTCCCGAGTATTGTATTTAAGTGGTCTGCACCCAAAACAGATCCCTTTCCTTCCTTTCTGCTCATTGCTATTCTTTTTTAAGTGTTATTATAGGATTATGATCATAGGGCATGCAAAACAGAACCGTTCTCACACGGACCTTATTGAGATAAACACGTTGATTCAAATCAGGCTTTTAAGTCCTTGTGTCTCACGGATACCGATTAAACTTGTTTAATTTAATTTCAGGATATTACAGTTACTAATTGTGGGGAGAATAAATCAACAAGTTACTCGACCCAAACCAGCTCTATTTGGGCTGAGTAATTATCACTGACTCTGTTGACAGACTGACAACAGAGAGAGAGAGTAGTGGACATACTAGTGATCCGTGAAATGATAGGAGACCTGTATTTACCTGTATCAGACTAACACAGTCAGCGGTATCAATTGAGCTCCACTGTGGCTTTGGCTTCCACGTGGGGCGTCCAATCTACCCCAGAGATTTGTATTTGCTACCTTACCAATGAAGAAAAGAATGAGCTTAGTGATCGAAAAGTGTTTGGATACTGCTGTCAGACAGCGGTCCCTGTGGTAGTCGGTGTGCTGACCGTTTCTCCCCGTCAGAATAAGCTTTCTTTTCACCAACTGTACTGTACCGGTAATTAACCACTTATTTCTCTCCGCCGAGGGAACTTCTCGATATGCTCCAGGAATCACAGGTCGAGCTCTGGAAATTAAAGCGCATAACAAATTACTCTCTTTGGACTTTCACAGCAATTGTGAATTGTGTTCTGTGAGGAATTTGAGATACAAAGCCTGTTACTCTGTGGACGGTTGTTAGATTGATCATGGTGGCTTTAAGGAGACTTTCTTGTTTGTATCAGCCAAAGGAAGGAGCTAGAGTCATAGTCACATTGATGTCACGATCAGCTAGCACTCGTCAGTTTTCACCTGGATGTTGTATTTACTTCAGTACATCAATGATTAAAACAATACAGTTATATTGGTTTGTGATGAGTTAAAGACAGCTGTTTGTAGACTCCGGGCGCTTTTACCAGAGAAGGAATTGTGACTGCTTTCAGCGCATGCCGCCACTTACCTGCTTTCGCTGAAATAGACAGGCAGATAAACTGCCAGCGTTTGAGGTGAGCTTGAAGAGCTCTGGTCATACTTTTGTAATCATCCGTACTAATAACCTAGTTTGGTTATTCATCGCAGTGTACTGTGGATTTATCTTTGGTTTACCATTGACAATGTCTGTAAACGAGACTTTTTCTAATGTTTCTAGTGTTGTCCAATCTTCAGAATTACAATGGGAGATACAGATCCCGCTGTATTGTCTGATCTTCCTGTTAGCCGTGGTGGGCAATTGTTTGGTGATAATAACCATCATCCAGAACAAGAGGATGCGCACAGTTACCAATGTGTTTCTCCTCAACCTTTCTATCAGTGACTTGCTCTTAGCCGTATTCTGTATGCCCTTTACTTTGGTCCCTTTAATTCTGAAGAGTTTTATATTTGGAGCTACTATGTGTGTGATGATACGTTATTTACAAGGTAAGTTATTTACTGCAAAACACTAAAACATTACAAAATTTTATTTGAGGATATTCCTATTATTGCCAATAAAAAAGCAAATACAATGTGCTATTTGAGGTTTCAGTGTTGAAATATATATATTCTAAAATAAAAATACCGATAAACGATCAATCCAATGCAATGTGTTCCCAAATAATGCAACATTAATCTGTATTAAATACAAATACAATTCAAGACGTCCCAGTTACACAAATATAATTTTTCACGATCAATAGAACCTTGCTGACTTACTGTATTTATTTAGCTCCACATGGAAATTGTTACCTTTACAGAGTTATAGTCTTCCATATTTATTTGTGTTTGTTATTCATCCCGGCAAACAGTACCACTGTTTGGAAACATCTTCAAATGATCTCAGGTTGCAGAGCATCAGGCATGAGTATATTTAGTAAATTTTTACATTTCCGATTGAGAGAAAATTTCGTGAAATAGTGACTAATTCTATCGGAAGGTAACGGATCTCTCGTGAAAGTTGATTCTTCTGGATTCACACTCGCAATTTACCGTTTATATTGAAATATCTGCTGCCAAAAGGCACGAAAGCATAGCGACATACCAATTAACCCCGTCCGTGCTGACATTTGGTGTAGTGTTTTGTTCTACTGTGTGCTCTAATTGGCTAATTATCTGACACACGCAATTATTCATCACCAAATAACTAAGATAATATTACATCGGTACAACCTGTGAGGTTGGTGTTCATTTGGTTGGTTAATTTTTAGTCTTTAATAACTGCGGTCACTGAAATACCCTAAAAAAGAAAAAATGCTTGTTTTTTTTTAATTAAAAAAACTCCTCAAAACATGGAGTGCGACCTTTCAAGCTCCTCTCCTAATCAATACACCCCGTGAGTAGGGGGGGGGGGCATGGCCCTGCAGACTACTCCCTCGACTTCCTCGGTCGATCGTAAGAGGTGAGAACAGAGGTTGCCCTGGTGTTCGAAGAGCTAAAGGGTAACGGGAAGCAGATTTGTTTGTGATGTTCTGCATTTGTGTCCGTCGTCATGTAAGTGAAATACCCTTGAGTACGACGTTAAACACCAATCAAACAAACAAAACAAACAAACCTAATCAATACATACAATGGTGCTGAGAAATAATTTAAAATCAAATTAAACACAAGCCAAAATTTATGACGATAGCTTAGAGTAGCGTTAGTTATTCAATTGTTGCCCACAGAGCTGTTATCTCAACTCTGAATCTATAAATAAACATAGAGGTAGATGTCAGTTTCTTTAGAAAGCTATATGAGTTATTGAACATTAAGATTTGTATATCCATGAACGCAAAACAAAACAAAAACACAGCAACAACAAAAAAACAACACAAAAGAATGCATTTGCTGCAGTTCGAGCGTTGAACGTTTAAATGTGTTTAACCTTGATACGATTAGTCGGGTTAAGGGGTTGAAGATTATTGACATCGAACATTTTCTATTAGGTTCCATGTTAGTTAACGATATCTGATAAGACGATAAAGAGACTGAATATAAGATATTAAAATATCACATTAATGTAAAATGTCTAAAGGATTAATTATGTTATACAGTCAACAAATGTATTTCATATTTTAAAGGGATACCCCAATTAAGAAACTAAATGTCGTTGAGATGTTATAGGTATTAATATGTGCCAATTGAATTGGACTTTTAAATGTCATTAATTTTTTTCTGAATATTTCTATAGCCGCTTGTTATGTTGGGAATGAACTTTTAAATGTGGTTCCGATCTTTTGCTGATTTTTTTTTATCCGCTTATTATGTGGGAGTCGATTAAATGTTTGACTTAATATTTTTATAAGCGCCTGTTAATGTAATACCAACGCCATTATAATTTAATTGCCATATTCTTAATTTCCTTTAAATCGAATAGGGTATAATGACTTTCTCATTTTCTCATTAATCAAGATAATAATGGCGAGAAAACTAGAATACAATTCATAAAAGATGTCATACAAATCAATATTTGTTAGATAAATCAAATTGTGATGTTTGTTATTTTGGTCGGTCAATGCCTACTTACTGAGTCAGATTGTGATATTTGCCAGAGTGCCTGGTGTCCACACCGGGTTATCGTCATTTTGCGATGTCCTGTCTCGAGCCATATATGTCTATACCGTTATTAGCATGGTCATCGAGTTACCGAGATACCCTAGCCGCTTCAAATGAATCTACACATTTCCAAAGTAACAACATTGTTAAAGATCTAAGAGAAGTTATTTGTATTGTGAAGTATGGTACAGATGTTTAGCTGAAGGCTGTTTGGCAGGAGGGGGCCATCGACTTCACCTTGGCGATAGCTTATTTCAACAAGAACAGTTCTCACTCAATGAACTGTCTTTTTAAGAGGAACACTCGATGACAAACATGTCTCGGGTTAGACAATTATAAAAGGGGTTCTGAAGGTTCGTTTTATCAATATTCCACACAACATTTTCTCGCTCTCTTTTACGCTTCCATGTTTCTCAAACATACAGTTGGCTTGCTCTGCGTTACACGCTGAATACCGTAATCTGATTGGCCTTTTTTAAAGCGTTCATATTCAAACGACAAATGGCTTTGAACTGAAATATGATACAACGAAAATGTATCAGTCATTACATAAACCGTGAATATACCCAGATATTAAAAGATAATAAAGAGATCCTGGTGAGTTTGAGATCACGGGAAAATAACCGGTTTGTTAAGATAACTTT
This sequence comes from Mopalia muscosa, assembly GCA_031763545.1. Lineage (NCBI taxonomy): Eukaryota > Metazoa > Mollusca > Polyplacophora > Chitonida > Mopaliidae > Mopalia > Mopalia muscosa. The sequence continues at coordinate 20,924 of JARFOD010156654.1, read as the reverse complement.
GTGTTAGGTGATAATGGCGGAGCTGGGATTCTCTTTTATATATTTTAATAATGAGAAAGAAATATCTTCATTCTCCAGGTTTCAAACTGTGTGTTGCATCTGTTATCGCTTTTATAGTGCAGCCCTCAAATGAGAACTCAATAGGTTGTGGATTGGCGACATTTGACAATTTCTATTTAAGATAGAGTTTATTAATTTCCAGGTACCTTTTATATTGTTGTGAATTTTATTGATTATGTTATCATATTAAAATGTTTTGTCCAGTCTAAGTGTGCGATTAATTGTGAGATTTCTTAAATTCATTATTATTTTGCTCAAGTTTGTTTGCTAACCTTATATTTTACTTTTTTCTTGCTGATGTTATCCAGGCTTTAGTCTTGTTCAGCTTTTTAAATTTAACAAAGCGAAAACATAGGTTATATGCCGTCTCAAGTTTTCCTAAGAAATTTGCATATGTTGAGAAAAGTCACCTATGAATAACAAATCTGTTTGTCAGTCTGCAATATATTTATGATTTTTGAAAGTGGAACGTTAACAAATTTACACATATCTTTGGAGGGCAATAATTAGACCAATCTACAATATGACATTTGTTAGCTATTGCAATTCTTTTATAAGGTTTTCGTATTACCCACTTTCGAGATGGCAAATCTTCAGTAATGTTGCATTCTGTTAGCACCAGGACTCCACCCTTGCGTTTCTTGCGAAACGATTTACAGCTGGGAGGACCATAGCGATTGAGACACCAGACGACGGTTTTACTGGGAAATTTACAACTAGATGGATCATCTCAATAATGACTGAGAAACAAAATGCAGCTTTACTCGGACCTTACAGCTAAAAGGACCATCGCTTTAGTGATTGAGAAACAGAGACAGCAGCGTCATTGTGACCTTAAAGCTAAAAGGACCATCACACTAGTGATTGACGAACAGAGACAGCAGCTTTAGTGGGACCTTACAGCTAAAATGACCATCGCACTAGTGATTGAGAAACAGACAGCAGCTTTAGTGGGACCTTACAGCTAAAAAGACCATGGCACTAGTGATTGAGAAACAGAGACAGCAGCTTTAGTGGGACCTTACAGCTAAAAGGACCATCGCACTAGTGATTGAGAAACAGAGACAGCAGCTGAAGCGGGGCCTTACAGCTAAAAGGGCCATCGCACTAGTGACATACAAAGACGACTAGAATGCAGTACTGACCTATCTTTGACCGGAAGTGAAGGAGCCGAAAGGCAGAATGGTTTGACTCTTTGTACGATTAGCACGAGTCTCTCGATACGTCGTGGATGAACTTCCTGAAAATTAAAGAATACCAGTCTCTCTTAGGGAAATTCCGACACAGACACACTGGAGAAACATATATTTCTTCAAGATTATATTCACAAGTGATTTCGTTATTTGAACAATTCTGAAAATGCCGTTCTACCATAAAATTGATATATTTCAATAAATGAAGACAGCAAAAATTTAACAGACAGTTGAACAAAAGAACTTTAGATAGATTGGTGTCCTCACAAACAGACCTGCTAACAACTGCTCATTAGTCATAAATTTATTTAATTTGATTTACATTAATATGTACTTTATTACCACAGGAAGAACAAACCTAGACCATTTATCTAGTCATTTTCTAAAAACATGTATATTCAGATGAAACCTGCGTCTATACCGTTTTTCATACCTGGCCTTTAATCAAGCCCATCTATATAATGCAGATAAAATATACCCTTGATGTTAGTCGTGCTTCTATCAGCCTGTTTGATTATTAGCTGAGGATTTCTATTATGTGAACAGCTTTCTAGTGCAAATTGAATTTGAAATTGATAACTATAATCAATCCAATCACAGATAGCTGATTTTACGACACTGGGTTATCTAAATACCATGTCCAGCAAATTATTAACATGTTGTCTGGATAATTGTCCTCATTTTGGCTCAAAACGTTTGGTTTTCTCTTGGTGAACTCTTGAGAGAATGCGGGGTAATGGGGACTGATCGTTTGTCTAAGTCCGATGTCGTCAAGAGAGAATGCGGGATAGTGGGGGTTTATCGTTTATCTTAGTCCGATGTCGTCAAGAGAGAATGCGGCATAGTGGGGGTCGATAATTTACCTTAGTCCGATGTCGTCAAGAGAGAATGCGGCATAGTGGGGGTTTATCGTTTATCCTAGTCCGATGTCGTCAAGAGAGAATGCGGGATAGTGGGGGTTTATCGTTTATTTTAGTCCGATGTCGTCAAGAGAGAATGCGGCATAGTGGGGGTTGATAATTTACCTTAGTCCGATGTCGTCAAGAGAGAATGCGGCATTGAATGTCCTAGTCCGATGTCGTCATGATAGAAATGGGCGGGACTGTGGGTTTATCGTTAGTCTTAGTCAGATGTCTTTGAGTTAGGCAAACAACCATTATTTTGTAAAAAGGAGCTTTGGAATTCACCAACAACAAAAGGTGTTTAATGTTGTTTGACAATACCTGAGGAAGCCTCTTGTGTGTGAAGCCATCGATTTGCCACAATTTATTCAGATGAGGATTGACTATAGTTGTCAACTAGGGATAAATTTAGGAAGGAATTACACACGCAGTTGTGTTAATGTCAGACATACGAGGACAATAAACTTGATAGGGTTTCGGAATTGATCAATGTTCTTTTCAAATATTTACCTTGTGCATGTGAACTATAGGTGAATAGACTGGGCAGTAAATATGATCAATTATGAGATTGATTAATTTCGAATAGTGTGTCAGTTTGTTTATGGGCAATCTCCCTAGTATTAATGCCGTGATAAATAGGTTAATTTTCATCAGATTTCCCAGCTCTATATTTTGCACACAGATTCGGCCATTATTTGAATCTTCAAGGAACATAGCGAAGGTTTAGCGTACAGAACAAGAAAATTCATTGGTGACTTGGCGGAAAAAGTCGGCTAGTGTTTGTCATATATTTTGTGACCAGAGATAAGATATAAGAGATTGTTTCTCTCAAGTGAAGAATATCATTATTTGTTCAGTCGCCACATCTTACAAACACATAAGTAACACTTTACAGCTGACATTTATGAGTTCTGGCAAACCACCAGGGAAAAGATTGAGCATATGTTAAAACAAAGAACTATTATAATTCCTGGCATGGCTCAGAGGATGGATGTTAAACGTTCAAACTGACATCTGTTCTCCTCTATTACTCTACATGCGGACAGTTTGAGAGAGCCACTCGGTGATTCGTTTAGTCAAGCGCTGATGGAGAAATATGCCTACTTACTTACACTATCTGATATATGTGCCAGGAACAACGTCTGTCGGTGTTTGTAAAATACAGGATAAACTTATAAACGGAACTCTGCATGATGTGAAGTGTGTTCTTGTGAACTATATTAAAGGGAGGTCGAGAGTTGGAGATATTGTTTAGTACCGATTGTGAAGAAAGATCATTAATTCTTGCTATGGGGTTTTTACTATACTTTATTCTGTTAAACCCATACAGTTAAAATAGTAAGATATATTATTACCAAATATCTATTGTGTCTAAGAGCTGTTAGTAAGGGACTACTATTATGATAAAATTAATGTCAGACACAAGAGGTTTAATGCATCATCCCATTTTGAGGGTCGCTCCAGAGTAATCTGAGGATAAAGTATCAGCACTTTTAATAGAGAAATTGTCGGAAACAAGCACACTTTGTAATAGCATATAGTATAAAGTACTAAGTTGCTGATTTAAGTTGATCTTTACTCGATACAGCGGAACGTCTTCTGGAACCGAACTCTCTGAGGAAAAAAACCCCGGAGATAGCAACCAATCACAATAAATCAATCAATCAATCAATCAATCAATCAAGCAATCATTCAATCAATCAATCAAGCATCCAATCAATCAATCATTCCATTAATCACAATCAATCGATCAATCAATCAACCAATCAATCAACCACAATCAACCACAATCAATCAATCAACCACAATCATTCACAATCAATCAATCAACCGATCGATCGATCAATCAATCAATCAATCAACCGATCAACCAATCAATCAATCACAATCAATCAATCAGCCGATCAATCGATCAATCAATCAACCAATCAACCAATCAACCAAGCAATCAACCACAATCAACCACAATCAATCAATCGTTCCATTAATCACAACCAACCAATCAATCAATCAATCAAATCAATCACAATCAATCAATCAATCAACCAATCGTTCACAATCAATCAACCAATCATTCACAATCAATCAATCAATCAACCGATCGATCGATCGATCAATTAATCAATCACAATCAATCAATCAACCAATCAATCAATCAACCAATCACAATCAATCAATCAATTAAGCAAGCAATCAGTCAATCAATCAATCATTCAATCAGCGTGGGTCAAGTTTATCGGACATATACCTTGTATACCACAGCCATGCTAAAAGGTTAAACTGAACGCATAATACTGCCTGTTAAAGAGTTACGGAGAGGTCTGCTTATGGCTGTTGGCTTTTTGCTGTTGACTTGTCATTATTGCACGGAAGGTTAAACCTATAAATGTGAGCCTATCGAAAACTGAACGGTGAAATTAACCTTACCTAACATCAAAGGAATGCTTAAAACCCGCCGAAAAAAGAGTATCCCTGTTCACATCAGCATCAACTCAACATGCCACAACTTCGGTTATTCGTGAGAATGTTATTAAAGTGATGAAACAATATGTACAAGACTATTCCATGATTTAATCGAATAGTTGGTGGTAAACTTGACACCCACAGTTGTTTTCACTATCACGGCTGAGCGTGCTCCAATCGACCTTGTCCGTAACGCCATCTAGAATGCTGTCTGTGCCAGACAATTAACTCTTCCTTTGAACTGATCAAATACATCTGTTTTTCGAACACATGCAGACTGTTAACCAGATGAAGTTATTTCACATCGGCTCCAAACAACTTTACCACGTGGATTCACCGCTGGATTACAAGATTCCCACAAGACCAAACAATAAATTGATGCTTAAATTGAGAACAATTAACAACTACTGAAATAATAATTCTTCCAGGTTTATTTCATCAAGTTTGTAAATATATATGCTATGGTGGTTAGTAATGTGTTTGAAATATCTACTATAAACAACGTGTTAGATGTGTGCGGGCCACAGACAATTTAGGAAGCTTCACACGTAATGTCTGTCAACAGCACAATATCCTTTAACTACAGAGGCAAGTTATTCCGGGAAAGGATTTATGGAAAATTCCTTTGCTGCTTAGTAGTTCATTTGCAATAGTGAGAACAACAGCATGGGGTGTTAAAATCTCGTCCCGATTCCATACAGATGATATAGAACGTTTAAATGATTCCCCTATAAAGTTATACGGGTTATGGGTTATAGACAGCTTCAACAGATCATTTCTATAACCTATATGATATATAATATCACGTATATACCGTTGCATGATTTTTAGATATGTTTGTTTTAACCTGAAACTTCATGAAATTAATCTTTCTTTATAATTGTTTATAATCAGTTAAATTAAAAATATACCTTAAGAAAATCGCAGATTTAGTATATTCTGTGTTTAATGCATATTCGGTAACTAATATTTTATGTCGGTTTATTTGATTGGGGTTTTAACACCGTACTTAATGTTAGTTCAGTCACTTAAATAACGGCATGCCTGCCTCAGTGTTTTCCTGAAAGACAACGCTGACATCACGGGCAACAACCAAAAGACAGACAGGATAAACACAAGACAGTTTCGTCTTGCCCCTTTAGCACTGAGAGCACCAGGGCAAACAGAAGCTACTTCCACTCTTAGGCATAGTATGTCGTTGTACAAACAATGCCTCCTTGTAGTGTACTCTTCAATGTCTAGGTAGAGTAACTCTAGATGTAAAACGTGTATAGACTGTGAGCTTTGTTCTTGAATTCTCATATAATATTGACCAATTAAAGATTAAGCATGGACATTAATTGGTATAGATTGGCGTATAGCCGGGTTTTAGGTTTAACTGTTACACTTATTGATATGTCAAACAATTGATAAATAATAGGAATAAAAATATGTATTTTATATCAAAAGACTCAAGAGTACGAGATTCGCATGGTTGTGTGTTTATAACAATGCGACACGTTTCCACTTAATGTTATAATTATAAAAAATCTCGCTATTCTATGCTACACAGAATTATTGGAGACGCTATATCAATGCGATTATCAATGTGTATACAAGACACATACTCATCGTTTAGTACGAAAAACAAACAACAAAAAACAAGAAGTTGAGCAAATCCATTGATTGATTTAGGAAAGAACCAACTGTTAAACAGAAGGATATGCCCAAATATGGCTCGCTGCACATCGTAAAGTGTGCCCACGCGATGAAAAATCTTTGGAAATTCTTTAGTGGGAGCATGTGTCCCTTGGTTACCATGGTTACCAGGTACTTTTTATATCAAATAAGTCCAATCTTTTCACAGTGTTTCGAGTTCTATAGAGCGGAACACGGAAAGGCACACAGACGGACGTTCGGACGTAGAGCATACCACAATACGAGCGTAAACTTTAGTATTAAATCTTCTACTTTACTTTCCTCTAATAACAATTCTATCCCCCTTTATACAATAAACAAATTCCAATAACAGCGGGAAAAAAACCCCATAAAATGAAAGGTGAAATAAAAACTTCACACTTCAATTCACATCATATAACAAACCTCCCTCGTTTAGTGGACGTTATAATAAATAATTGACAGTTTTATTATGACAATGAGCTGGCCTCGCCACGAAGTATCCATAGCACAGGGTATTGCCGTCCTCGTCACAGTATAACTTGATGACATCCGCTGGTGTGGATCAGAGGGTTATATTGACGACTAAACCAGGGTAGTATTATACCATTTATAATTTGATTCCTTTCATCTGGCTATTGAATTCATGAAAAAATGAGTCGAGGAATCTCCATGTCGTCAGGTGTGGTGAATGGTGCGGTGTTAATCAGTGGAGTGCTAAATGGTCCCGTAAATCAATGGTTTAATATCCGGAGCTGGGTCCTCGCTAACTTGACGGCTTATTTCATGGGCTAGACAAAAAGGCTCTAGGGGATGTATATCCTCTTGCTCAACAAATCATCGCAATTTTGTTAGAAATTGATCCAATCATAGACAAAGAATTGCTTGATTTTTTTTAGATCTTGCGATTTAATCTTTTATCCCCATCCTTTTTGCCCAATACTTTCGTGATAAAACGTTTTGTTATTATACTCTTGAACTAAGTCCCTATCCGGAGTACCTTACTTTTTGAATGACGTCTCAGTTTGAAGACTCAAGTGTGGACTGCACTATATATAGTGAAATGGACCAGCAGTATTATGTTACGATGTTTAAGAACGAGCGAAAGGTCAAAGTGTTGTTGCTAAGACCTATGTCGTCATTTTGACATCGAGCGATAACCCGAGCCGCCGCCGGCGTCAAAACCTTCGAGGAAGTGTCAAATGACAAATGACGTCTCAACTACAATTTCTATGGCTAATATTGAAGTTTTAAACATTATTCTTATCCGAACAAATAAGAGACATTTCACTTTGCTCCAAAAGTGACGGTTCCAAAATCCTCACTACCACCAGTCAATCCGAAACTTCCCCTGGCACTGAGTGCTGCCATGGCTACACTGTTACTCAAATTTAGTAATATATATATTGTAATTGGTGAAATTTTGCGAGATGAGCAATCGCACGCTGGAATAAAACGTTGTTTATCGCCCCCGCCACCCCTCCCTCCAAAATGAGAATATCACAACAAGAATAATTTATTTACGGATAAGGAATTTATTTATTTAAGTATATGCTGTAGATGAAATCGATTGGTACGCTCTCACAGAGCGAATCTTTGAAGGGAGACAGAAGGAACAGTGATTTACAAAGCGACCTTTGTTGTCTCATCAATACTACGGAGCTGTGTTCCATAAGTCAATGAAAGTGGGGTTATGGCTTTCATGCGATAGAACATCAACAAAATTCGCCTTTTTCATTATCGTTTTCAAGACAAGAAACTTTATTTACAGTCGGTTGTCATTTACAAACATGGAAACATTAGCTGTAGGCGAGCTATTTTACCGACGTGAAAAACAAAGACGAAAACAATTAATACATACATACTAGAGTAAAAATATAATCATAAAATATAAATGTTAAAATATAACAATGTAATAACATAATAATATATACAAAATCATTTGGATATTTTTGTTGTTGTTGCTAAGAATGTATGGATAATTCTCACAGTCCTGTATAAAAGACAAGCCCAATTAGCCACGCTCTCAACTGACCAGCAACAACGTGATGCTCTAGCGAAAACCTGTAACATAGCCTACTAGGAAACATATAAGAACTATTATTATTGTAGGGTAGCACAAACTTATGTCATTTGTTTGCATACGCAACAAATTTGATTACAATCGGAAGCCGTATTTATTACTCACTGGACCATTATGATCTAGTGTATTCGCTAAACCCGCTTTAATTGTGCGGTCGCCGTCAGCCTATAACAGCTGTATAAATACACCGGGACTATGCTATGATGTCAGCTGTAGATAAACCCAATTCCTTTTTTAAGGATACCAGTCACCCCGATCAAACAAACAAATAAATTATAAAGATACTTACAAGTTTAATTATTTTTAAATGTATCAAAATTGTTCAATTTTATGTGGACCTACATTACACTTGTTTCAAATTGTTATGCACCTGGGCTTTTTGTAAAAGTAGAGCCCCCTTGTGACTTCCTGGTAAGACAGTAATGGTACGCGTTTATCCCAAAGTTACCAGTCTGCGTTAAAAAGCTACATGGTACTTGATGGTTACAAAATGTATGCAACATTGATAAGTCCTGGTTTTATTATATTTGGGCGTAGGAATCTCATTGCCATGATCAAAGCTGATTGTGGAGATGAGTTATGACTTAACCCAACTGGCATTGCAGAGCTTTAGAGATTAAGCAATAAATATACATGTACATGTATCTGTGTTACAACCTGTCTGATACAGACAGAAGTTTCGCAGTAACCAGTTATTCTGTTAAATTTGTGTTTCTTGTATGCTATAATTGGTCTTTGTGAGAGAGGAGAAGACATTTTAGGTACAAAATTGTGATAATCCTGTATAAGTAGATTAGCAAACTGTGTGATAGGTTGGTCATATTGGACTTCACATGTCACTTTACCAAACGACACTCAGTAAATACAACTTTAACGAGAAGGGGATTTTTGGTTTCAATAAAATATTGTCTCAGGCACTTCTTACAATTTATGAGGTATACCACATTTTTCTGACTCACAATTCAAACTGTCTACCAAATAATATAACAAACATTTCTAGTACCAAACATTTCTAGTTTGTTGCCTGGGCCTACCGTAAAACTTAAAACATTAATACTGTATATCAATTGAGGCCCTTGTAATCCAAATCCAACAAATCTACACTATCAGGGTTGAGAATCGCCGGAGTTTAATGTTAGGATCATGTTGATAAAGAGTGACAATAAAGAGATCAATATCATCTCTGGAGTGGCGCTAGAGTCTACATTTGTCATCTAAACATTACAGATTAAACAGGGGCTGTTTAGCACACTTTGTAGGCGTTTCATGTTCCCACTCTGACATACAAAATCAAAACTGATACTTAACTATTTGCCCATAGCACAGCCATTAATTCGCTGGTATATTTTAAATTAACAGAACATTAAGGTGAGTTGAGTGAGATAGCTTATCGTTCTCGCGTGAACCGCCAACCAAAAGATGTGAAGAAAGCTGAGAGTGGTTTACCTGCCTTGGCTTTGTTTCCTGCTGTCGCTGTATATCTTAGGTGTACTCTGAACACTTCAGACCATCCAATAAACACAACTCCAAAACACATTTTTATTCGTCAGGGAAACGTAAGTGCAAGATTTATAACGCCTTTTTGTTTCAAGATCGATATACCTATCTTCTCCTTTACCTTTCCCATAAACACTTTATGCTATGTGCCTGTTTGTAGATATGCTTCTTTTAAGTGTTCCTCTGGTTGGATAGTAATGAGATTGAACGTGATCTGTATGTTCCATTCCAAATCGTTTATGTGGGAGTTTATGTAGATTATTAATCGCCCTTTAATTAACTAAACTTCATGTGACAGTTTCATATCTGAGATTATACTATATTGTATTGTCAATATTATCAAATATTGCGACCAGACATCCTGAATGCATTATTTTAACTAACTTTATTAATCATAACATATTGGCTGGTGCACAAGTTGTCCTTAGTGGAGTGCAATATCATAACAATAATGTGACATTCACTGAAAATGTATAATTATGATAGAAAAAATATGAGTTAAACAGACAGACCTGTGTTGTTAAGGTAATTCTGACAAAATTTAAAATTGTGTGGGATTTATTTAAACATCAAGCATATCGATGTTTTCCTCAATATTATGAAATCGTGTTTCGCTGCGTACTTGTCAAACATGTATGTTAAACAGTCACATATCGTAGGCTAAGATAAGCCGAGTAGAATCATAAAAGCCAAGTCACTTGGGAGGTGTTATAACCAGCGAAAGGTTGTGGTCTCGCCGTGGGTATTTTCAGCTATATCTACCAAACCTATATACGATAGCAGAGAAGTGCTATTTTTTTTAGCAAAGTCAAAGAAGTAAAATCTTGATGCAAATAAATTAGTAACAGTTTAGTATTACTATTTATCTTTCATAGTACAGGTTAGTACTGGTTATTAGTTTTAGTTCGAAACAAGACAAAGCTTTGAAGGCGGTTAAAAACTGTCATTAATAAATAATTTCTTATTTTCTTGCGTTGAAAAGATTTTCACTTATGTGAAAAACAATATCACTTATGTAAAATAAAAATTTATTTTACATCTCTAGAATTCTTTGAACATATGCAGAAATCTTTTCAACATATCTAAACATTTTTCCACATCAGTAAAATAAAACACCAAAACCTAACTATTTCACATGTGTGGAATCATCTTATGTTCTAGATAACTCCCAGAGACAAGTTTCTTAATAAACTTTAATCTCGAGTTATGTTTAGTTTATATAATATATATATTCCACTTATAAACAAAAAATTCGCAAGGGGCGGTAGCCTATCCAACCTTCATTTGTGCTCCTATAGTCTTCTGTAGACGTTCACGACGAATGTAAAGACGATAGGAGTATATTCCACTTCCTGTGCAAGTTGAGCCTCAGCAGAGTCAATTCGATTAGAAAATGCTCCAATGTAGCTAGATTACAACAACAACAAATCAAAGCGAAGACAATGACATACATGTTCTATACAGGTCAGACTGTGCAGACTGCCACGTGTCCCATATATTTAGCCTACAGTCAACAATACAAAACCATGCATTTTATTATGAAAAATGCCAATTAAGGTGACAAATAAAGAGTGAATATTATATTATGCGACGGGTTTATTCTTATTAAGTACTTTTATTGTAGTCTACATCAAGAACGACAATATGTAGACCTGTGATTGCTACATAAACCATTATATATAAACCATCAAGAATTGTGTGTTTTTAGCAGTAATTCTGTGAAGCCGTAATATGTCTGTTACGTGATCATTGGCGTAGGGACCCTACACTATTTTTTTTCGGGCAAAACTCGGACAAATTATAACTTATTTTATATTCACAAACATCAATACCCAATTATAATCAGACAAACGTCATGTAGATGTCATTGTTTATTTTCTCTGACTTGATTATATATAAACCAGCAATAACAATGTATTTTCAACTGTAAATATATGAATGAAATGTCTTGAATGTGATCATAGACATAGGGACCCTACGTTATTTTTATGGGCGAAACTCAGGCATTTGATTATTTGAGATATTTTTCGGGCAAAACATCCCACACGTACATAAGTATTGACTTGTAGAGAAAATACTTCGTGTCATTCCAGTAACATCTTGTTCGTCGGAACGTCAATTTGGATTCTTTAATAAACTCCCAGACATATTATTGGCATGGGGAAAACAAAAAAAGCATGGCTTGTCTTTGAATATTTCTGTTACTTTTGTTCCAGTGGGTATTAGGGTGGTTTTATTCGACGGTTTAAAGGTATCGCTTAAATATAACGCAATTCGACGTTTTCATTCGCCGTCACCCACACAGAGGTCAGACATAACATCTTAATGAAAATCGTCTAAAGAAACTGTCTGATGGGAGGGACCTGAATGTCTTGCTAAATTGTATTAGACGGTTTAGGTGACAACACATCTTCCTCAACTGTGAATTAACGGATTTGACTGACATAAACGGACATGTGATTTGCTGATTGATTGACGTGAACGTCCTACTATACTGCGCCAATTCGGGGATCTTACAAGGGCGGAAGAAAAAAGACAGAATAAAACAGCATCATGTACAAAAATTGGAAATCTAGCAAAATGAATGGAATAGGGACAATATACTTATAAAGTCTGGAGCTGTGTGCGATAGTTTGGCAGTATATGACCGGAAACACCATACTAGTATTTCATATTAGAAATGATTTTGACATTCTCACTAGTTTTGTAACTCTGGCCAAACACTTTCGCTTCATAAAATACTAATTTGGCTAATCGGACCAAAAATTATTAAAAAAAAAAAATTGATAATAAAATCTCAATCTTATCGGCATAATTACCGCTCCGCCTTTCCTCATTTTCAGAGCTTTTGGGGCATAGGTGGTCCCTCGCCATTTTGTTGGGAATTGATGTTTGTGAATGAAAATGGCTACCTCAAAACTACATTTATAGCTAATAGACCCGACAGTTTTGGCAAAATAAACGACAGTTCTGCGTCCAAGATTCAGTAGCAATCTGAGTAGATTCAATATATTTGTATCATTCTCTGAAATGTCATATCAACAACGGTTCGAAGAACTTCAAAAGCTAAAAAATTGTCCCGATATAAAATTCGAATTCTTTGGAAGTAATTATTTAAATCAGTGCTATCAACTGCATGATGACGCTCTAATGAAGAATTCCTGCACATCCTTGTCTATCAGACTTATATGATATTTTTACACAACACATATTTATTCACGATAATTGTTTTCGGGCAAATGATACATTTTTCGGGCAAAAAATAGTCTGCCCCCCCCCCCCCCCCTAAAAATACACCCTCCCCTACGCCTATGCCTGTACATGACAAGTGTATCGAGAAAGCGCGAGAAAAGCCAATCGTGTACCTAACAGAGTCAGTACTTGTTTTATTAGCCTTAGATATCAGCCATTGAAACTATTTCAAAGTTTGTACATCAACTAATTAAAAATGTTTGATGGGCTTCTAAAGTATTAAAAACTGATTAAGACATATTCGGTTTCTTGTTCTTTGATTTTATCAGATTTATTCAAAGGAATTTTTAACCAATTCAAAGGAAACAGCCTATAGCATGACCTTGTGAGTATTATTTTCTTTACAAAATAAACATAAAATACTCGCTTGATAAAACGTTTCGTGTTAAAACAAACGAAAACAAGTCTTTGCAGGGATTATCTTATCTGAAAGGCGTCGAGTTTCGCCTGGTTCACTTTTTTGGGGTTTGTTTTACATCTATTCATAAATTCACTTTAGCGGTCTCTGGCTTTTTACCAAAGATGGGATTGAGAAAGATATTGACCTCTCCGCATGGACATTGAACCGGTGCATGGTGACACTATGTTTTTATACGCTCTTTAAGTATGTAAACATGGCCTTGTAGGTCACCTATTCAGAATACATACTTAGGGCAATTGTGTTTTCGCGAGATTTTATAGTGGACTAAACTAAGACAACTGTCGTTCGCCATGAGAGGCCATCGCGCATTAATTTCCACATTTGCCCGGGTGTTTCTTAATGTTCCTGTCTCAGCGTAGGAAGTACAATCGATTCTATTTTGGAACAACTGTTAGGCGGTCGTTGCAAGACACACACCTGTTTAATGTGCTAAAGAACTGTTAAGAATTCATATCCCTTAGGTGCACAGCATAAGTCATCTGGTTGTTCAATTGTGTTTGAAGAAGTAGTTATAGTATCTTACAGTGAGATTACAGGTGTCACCACCTTGGAACAAACTCTCGACGGCCTAAAAGAACATGAAGCCTATTCCAATCCCCACCTTGCCCTCACGGACTGAATTAACTGTATTAACTACTCTCTTTATTCCCCCGCCCTTCAAATCAAACTGGGTATTTCATTAGCAAAGCAACCAGCTGTCTAAACACTGGATGACAAGCAGGCTGCATGCATGTAAGTAGTACACATAGACGAACTTAGTCACTTTAAATAGCACTGACGTCATCCCAGACACACTGATAGTGGAACAACACTGGTTTGTTGTCGCATACCTTATTTGTAAGCTGTTTTCCGATTTGTTGATAACTACCCATGAAATGATAGCAACGTTTTTATTAAAAAGCAACTGTGACAAGGGTGAACAAGTATAAGTCTGGTAGTTTGCAATTTGACACTTGCCTTGGGAAGATGCTTTGAAAAGTACAAAGGGTTGACTCTTGTTCGAATATCTATACATCAGAAGCTATTTTCCGTATATAATCGAATTAAAGTAATTTGAACATTAGGGAGACATCAATATTGACAAAGATTCGTATAAAGTATTCGTTGTCGCTCGTGCTTTTACTTTTGCGCAAGCCACATAACCCGCAGAGGATTATAATATTTAAGAAGATGCGTATAGCCTACGTATTCGTCGCAGCTCGTGCTTTTTAAAACACGCCACATAACTGACAGAGGATTCCAATATTGAAGAAGATCCATTTACGCATATGTCGCTGTTCGTTTTTTAATTTTGAACACATCACGTAAATGGCAGAGGATAAAAAAATTGGAGAAGATGCGTCTACGTATTCCACGTCGCACATGCTTTTTTCTTTTGCACACGCCACATAACTGACAGACGAATATAATTTTCAATTCAGTTCTAAATTAAACTGTAATAAAAGTGTTCTGGACATTCTCTTAGCCCTAAAGCCACAGATTATCTGCATTACAATATAATAATAACTTGTTTGTTATGCTTTCTTCAACAGCTGAGGATGACCTAATCAAACCGAAAAACTCCATCAAAATAGGCATCTCTTTCTTGTGAACTACAGAATAATTTCTTAATACTTTAAGGGTATCAGTGGAAAAATGGATTTTGTTTGTTATATTATTACTTACTATTGCCTTCTTAATGTTGATATGTAATCGAACCAGCCGTGATTATCTTCAGCTTACCTGAACTTACCTGTAGATAAAGTGACCCTGACGCGAAACCACCTATCACAATGTCGGAATCCACCATTCCGCCGTTTGGAGAGATCCCTAACCCAAAATAACCCAGAGTCTGCACCTGGACCTCGAAAATAATGTAGTTTTCGTCAAAGTCCCAGGACAGGTGAAAATCTCCATTGTCATCTAAGACAGCCGAATGAAGCAGTGGGGCCCAAGAAGGTTGTCCAAAGGTGGGTTCGCAGAACGCTGAGTGAAATAGGAGGAAATTTATCAGGGCAACCTTCATTAGCTTTATAACCACGGACATGATTCGTGTACCTCAGTTAATGGATGAAGACGCCAATGAACCAGTTTGTGATTGTCAGGTTTTAAATACTTTAAGGAACTCAATGTCTCCTTTCAAAAGCTCACGTGAAAAGTACTTATTTCAAGGCCGTGCTGTTTTGTAGTACAATCCCATGCGATTGAAAACCGAGAACATATGAGGTTTTGAAGAGACATGACCTGACGCTTTGTTGACATTTTGGGTAAATATTAAGTTCATATCGTACATCTTCCGTCAGAGATTGACTTAAATAAATTCGGCTTTACAACACTGACAAGCTGAATGTAGGCCAAGGCTATAGCATGACGAAGGTATATAAAGTAAATACAAAGTACAGTATTAAGTAAAAATAATAATAGAAATCCCTCTAGAACTATTGTAATTGTTGTTAATCCTGAATTAAGTAAATTTAACACTTATTTTTGTCTATTTGTTTGATTGGGGTTAAATGCCGTATTTACGGTTAATTAATTCACATGACAGCGTGCGAGCCCACTGGGCGAAGGAAACAGCCAACGACACCACTGGAAACAAAAGAAGACAAGACAGGACAATCACAAGACGTAAAACAAAGACATTTTTATTTTATAAAGTTTAAATTTTTGTTCATTTAATTAATTAATTAATTTTGTAAAATAATTATTTATTTAGTTTCATTTATTTATTGATATATTCGACCCGTGGATCGGAGAAACCCCTGTAATGAAAACCTTTGTACTTAGGCGGAAATGTTTTTTCCTATTCGAAAAGTAAAAAAAGAATCCGTTGAATTCTTTATCGATACTGCTTTGTTCTGGGGTTTCCCGATATATAAGAACCAGAACGAGACAATTATGGCTTAACTAAAATGAAATATAATAAAATATAAAACTATGGAGTTTTTTCCTAGGTAAAAAAATGCGTGTACTTTAAAAGTAACTTACAATGAAACTATAGCACAAAAATAAATTCAAAAGCTAAAAAGGTTTATGCTGTTTATGGGCTATCGTATATTAATTGCTGTTTTTAATCTTGTCCTCTTGATCTTATTCTACCACAACGCAGAAATTGCTCAAATCTGACGCCCCAAACAACAATAGAAAACAAAACAAAAACCAGGTTTGAATATTGCTGACGTAGCCTCAGTAATCCTATTCTCCGACAGAGGACCTAGGTCAGTACGACGACGTTTCTACCGCAGCGGAGATAGCCTTCAAATCTAACACCCCAAATAACAACAAAAATGTTTAAATGTTGTTGTTGGTAGAATGTATGGGGGAGTTTTATGCAGCATTTTTGTCTTTGTGTTTTCCTTCTTTGACAAGTCTCATTATATTCTTTAACAGTCTCTGTCCTTTTTGGACACTTGACCTATTTCCCATTGGAAACTTGTGCAATACTTTGAAATAAGGCTTTTCATGTTGACATTCATTTCTTATATCAATACAAAACCACGTGTCACAAAGATACCTATAGTACACGCATTGTTAAGATGGGCAAATATAGAATAGAACTTCACGTGGTTTTTTGTCAAGTCTTCAGCAAACAAATTGGATCGATGGGTAATTGTATACGTCCGGTTTCATATATTCCTGTCAAGGTTTAAGAACGGCCTGTTAAATATTTCCAGGTATATGATTTCGATAGACTCTAAAATAGTTTGCTCCAAGCATGAACATTGTAAATCTACAGTGTGATGTATATTGGGTTAGGCAATAGTTTATAAAACATATTTTAAGACATGATTTTGATAGTTTTCAGAATTCATATCTGTGAACATAAACTTTATATACGTCTGGTTTTATATACATTGCAGTTAGGGTAAAAAAAAAAACAAATAGTTTGTTAAATATATTTTTAGGTATATTTTTTTGATAGATTTTAAAATAGCTAGCTCCAAGCATGAACACTGTATACGTCGGGTTTTATATTCATGTATTGCAGTAAAGGTAAAAAATAGTTTGTTAAATATATTTTGATGTATATGGTTTGGATAGATTTGAAAATAGTCAGTTCCAAATATGAACATTGTATACGTCTAGTTTGATACATATATATATTGCAGCAAACGTTAGGGACAATTTTTGTTGAACGCATTTTAATACAATACGTACATGTATAACATTCGTTCGCCTGGGAGTCACCGTGTTCTAGCTTCCAGCTCGCCTACACCTGACCGAGGCGAACACAGAAAAGGCTAATCAAAGCAAAGCGAAGCACGGAAATGCTCCCCGAGACATATCCTTTTAATAGGCCTCAAAAAAGCTAGCTCCAGTCATGAGTACTGTATTGCGGTAAGGGGTTCTTAGAAGTTTTGTTTAAGTGACGAATCACGCATGCGCATAGATTAAAGGGAATGGAAACAAAAATCAATGTTAAAGTCTAATAATACACCCGAAAAAGCTAGTGATTGTCCTGTCTTTTATGTCGCCAGTGTTGTCGAGGGTGGTTTCCTTCACACTTTGGGCTCCCACGCCTGAAGTGTGACCGAAAACGGCGGCGTTAAGCCCCAATGAATCAATCAATGAATCAATCAATGAATCAATCAATGAATCAATCAATGAATCAATCGATCGATCGATCAATCAATCAATCCTAGTAAGTTTCTTGAAACTATTTTACATTTTTACTGTTGCTTTCTTTACACTGAGAGTCGCTTAAGTGTTGGTACAGAAAGTAAAATATTTTGCCTTTTGCCTGTCTTGTAGCGATGTCTGTGACATTAGCTGTGGTTGACTTGGTGCTGTATTATTGTACAGTTTCTGCTTTGTGCTGTGTACCGTTTGAGTATCTGATTTATATATTTCTAAAACGTAATCGCCCTGGCACATAAATTCCCGGACGTATTGAGAGAAGGTAATGACAATTTACATGGTATATAAATTAGTGATAACTTGTTACAAAAAGATATTTGGAATGGGTTAGAATAAACCAGCCTACAAACAAGTATTTATTTCACTTGCAGAGAAGTTAACCAATCATGAATGAATATGTGTGTCAGCAAGCCTTAAGATTTTATTTTCTCTTGTATATCATAATGGGTTTTTGTGAGAGAAGAGACGACATTTTAGGTACAAGACTCTGATATTTCATTATAGCCGATGGCGGTTGGGAATCTTTGTCAATATAAAGTATTAATAATTACACAATTTTTTCTATATTTTCGGATAAATGGAAGTTAAACACTATTGGTTACACAGAGCAACTAGCGGATTGATGTTATGTATCAGCAGAAGTCTAGATATTAAGCAGAAGTTTGAAATCAGCCATTACCCAGCCTTAACGACATTGTGACTAGGCCAACCTTTCCAGAACATCATTTGGATGTGGAATCGTTGATAGATTAATTTTAAGCTCGGTGACGTATAGAAGTACCGCTTGGAAACGATTATATGTTATCCATACCCTTACAGAAAAATGCTGAATGATCCTATACGATTTTGAACATCCTATATGATATTATAGGATAATTATAAAGAAACCAATAGGACCCTATATAAAATTCATATAGGGTCTTATAGGATCCTATAGGATCCTATAGGATCCCATAGAAAAATCCATTATGATTTTGTCCAAAATCGAGTATGATCCTGTAGCATTTTTCTGTAAAGGTTAGTCGTCAGTAGATTCTGACATTAAAACAGAGCGAAACGAACGAAATCACCCTACTCTTGTCATATGACACTAGGTAATAGCTGGTTCCAAACTTCTGCTTGATACATTTCTGATATCAGTAAACATTAATCTATTTCATAAAGGCATTTGTGTGCAATATACCAGTGACGTGGGATTGCATGTCAACCCAGTTCTCCGAAGGGGTCATGTTTATTACGGATCATTAAAAAATACGATATTGACACCTGCTCCCTTAAAGCATAATTGTATTCACCGATAAACACGGACACTTGTAGGGAAGTCTACATTCCGTAAACTGATCATTAAATACGGAATATGAGTCAATTTAATCTTGCAGATTTGCGGACACATGTGTCTCTACTAAACCTGGCTTCGTTTATTACAGTGTAGGCCTACATGTAAGTGAAATTAATTTGATCCTAACGTATTCTATAGGCAGAGAGTAAGCTACAGCACATATTGACAGTGTTTCTTTGATACTTTGTTATAAAACTAACAAAATGACATCCGTAGATGGTGAAGTCACGTGTAACGTACAACTGTTTGTTTGTTTGGTAATGGTTTAACATCGTACTCAAGGATATTGCGGCGAAAACCCGAGAAGAAACCTCATAAAAACCAGCTACGCGATTGCCGGAGTCACATCGTGTGACTCACTCATATATCTGATGGTCGACAGACTCGCTCTATTGAACGGTAAATCGAAGTAGGATTAGTAAGTGCACAGGCTTCCATTATTCACCAAGGCCGCGGACCAACGTACTTCTGAACGTAAGAACGAGAGTGTTAACGATTGTAACAACGTATAGAGAGATTGCTTAATTAGCAGTAGGCCTAACTGTATATACCTGAACATTTTCTCATACTTCCACTAAAACAAATCATTCGAGTTTAAATACTATAAGATTATTGAATCTTAAATCAATCTTGAATATTAATTGCTTTAAAAAGAATTTTATTCATAATGAGATATAATTTAGGCTAAGTAGCTTGTCTTTTGCGTTCTATTGAATATTCATTCTTCGGTGTTATTACATTACATTACGTGTCACGATAGGTACAACTATTAACCATAATGCATTACAAATAATTATTGCTTTGTGGGTAGTCTGTTGTGCCATCAATACAATAGTAATTATGTCACAGGTAGCCTATAGCCAGTGGTAATATTTACTTCATTAAGCGTTTTTATTGGACACACTCTTACAAATTGTGTTTCTTTGAAGGTCCTTTAGAAAAGATGAAACCATTAATATGGAATCATAGCGGCTAGAACGGTTCTTTAGGAAAGATGGAACCATCTGTATGGAACCATAGCGGCTAATACGGTTCTTTAGGAAATATGGAACCATTAATATGAAACCGTAGCGGATAATACGGTTCTTTACGAAAGATGGAACCATTGATATGGAACCAAAGCGGATAATACGGTTCTTTAGGAAATATGGAACCATTAATATGAAACCGTAGCGGGTAATACGGGTCTTTAGGAAAGATGGAACCATTGATATGGAACCAAAGCGGATAATACGGTTCTTTAGGAAAGATGGAACCATTAATATGGAATCATATCGGTTAATACGGTTCTTTAGGAAAGATGGAACCATTAATATGAAACCTAAGCGGGTAATACGGTAAGAAAGTACACGCATTTTTTGCGTGTAACTTACAATGAAACTATAGCACAAAAATAAATTCAAAAGCTAAAAAGGTTTATGCTGTTTATGGGCTATCGTAT